>NAOQ01000157.1:7292-24040 GCA_002751075.1 Ichthyophonus hoferi | reverse complement strand
ACTTATCTATCTATCTACCTACCTATCTATCTATCTACCTTACTTACTCTACTTCCCATTCTCCCATTTTCTATGATGTTTCAAAACATGTGAGTGGGTTTTGTTTTTTCAAATCACTCACAGGTATTGAAATAGCACTGGATGAAAACTGTATAGCCTTTATTTGGTATCACTACAGATTATGTCTCAGACAGAACTTTTTTATATTTTCCAAATATAACATTTTATATATAGAATACTTCAGAACTCGGCATTAATTTATTGGATAATTCTGATTATAGCTACTTACCTATGTTATATATATAGCTATATTTACCATCCTAGGTTGGTCCTGCTGCAGATAGGGATAGAGGTCTGCTAAACTACTGAGCGTAGTATACCATATATGGACTAGTTATTAAACTAATCATGAATTAATTAATTAATTAATTGGATAATTATGACTATAGTTACTTCACATATGCTATATATATAACTGTAACTATATCTACCACCATGTGTTGGTCCAATTACAAATAGAGGTCTGCTAGACTACAGAACCTAGTATATTATATATGGACTAACTATTAAACTAGTTGTTAATTAATTAATTAATTAGATAATTATAACTATAGCTACTTTACCTGTATTGTATATGTAGCTATATTTGGCAATATCAACTCTTTGTCATACCTAGACATACCCGTCTCTTTCACACCTACAATTATCATCCTATCTGTGTATTTTTCTGGATAGTTATTTTTACTATTGATTCGGTTCCTTTTATTAATTTTATTTTTCCTCTTAACTTACTTATTACTAGATTTAGATTACGGTTATACAATCACATCCTCTGCAATAGAAAAACTTATGAGTATAATTCTATGACCTTTTACTTCTAGCCTAGAGATGTTAATTACATTAGTATATACCACCTCCACATATATATATATACAAGCACATGCTATTATCCTGTCATAAGATTATACTATTAACCTAATCTACTACTATATTACTATACTTTCAATACATAGTAGTTGAAGGTGGGAGCTGTAATAATCTAAGGGGATTTGACAGGAAAATTCGGGATGGCATGGACCAGCAAGTATTATCTGATGAGGATGAGGATGGTAACCATGAGATAGAAGAAGATTAGCTTATGGGTGCACTGTATTAACTTTAAAGCTCATTGCTCATTGAATGTAATTGAGCCTCTCACCCTCCCATCTAATTGGCTGGACTAAATTAGTAATTTTTGCCTACTAATTAATTCAAACGAGTCTGCCGCCTCATTAATTAATTGTAACTGTTTTTCTTATAAGATGATTTAAGACGATGTTTCGTGATCTAGTGATTAAAGCGGACCCAATTTATGAATTTGCTATGATATCTTTCCATTACACCAATTAAAACCCTTTTTGGTAAATAACTACATTACCACCTCCAGTAATATAATTATTGTCTATTGAAACAACAATGTTCCCTTCACCTAATACGTACTAATATATTCATAACAGTATAAATTTAATTATCTATAACTGGGCAGAAACAGACAAGCCTTTCCAAGTTCTTTACTATATAAGTAGTTTTTGAATAAACGACAACAAAGTCTCTTAAATCTTCCTTATAGTAGACCTGTTTTCATATACACTAAGCTCACTATGGCTACTGAAGAACCTTCCAAAATGAAATGTATAGATTTTCAAAATCGTATTTTTTTTTAGCAAGTTCAATCTAAATATTAAACAGTATCTCAATAAAAAGAAGATTTTATAATTTATACCAATGTCATGCCAGACATAACGCTGTTTCCAGAACCCTTTCAGGATTTTTACCTGATTTCTAATTGGCGAAGTTATAACCAGCACAAAATTGCGCGGAATACGAATATATTTCCAATAGGAGAAGTACTTTTCAAACATATAAGATAAGCTTATTTTTCCAATTGTTATCAGCCTAAAAAAGTCGCTTCGCATGTTGTGTCAATTAATCTTACAAAAGACAAGAAGTTTGTGAATATCATGTGGCTGACCGATGAAAATACTACAATCATGGTACCCGGTAACACCTACCTACGCTGAAGATTCTAAGTATCCTTTACGTCTTAATGGCTTACATTATTTTTTAAAACGTATTTATTACAAAGACTTGTAGAAAAATACGCTTTAAAATATAAGTAAATGTAAGATAAAGTTTTATCCGTTGTATTATATTGTATTATACTATATTATATTATATTATTATATTACATTGGCCGAGACATAACTATAAGATGCTAATATCTAGATTATATTGAGTTAGAATAAAAATAACCAGTAGCGCCTTGGCTTTCACTCAACCGGGCCTGTGTCAAAAAAACTAATACAAAGAGTAAGAAATTGCTAGACATTTGTGATATTTAAGTCCAAATATACCACCAAAACGTATCCATAGCACCCCTCTAGCTCTAATTGTGGTTCGTATGACACTCTGGGTATGTGGACTCGATTAAAAATGGGGTTAAAATATATTTATTTTTACGTGTATTTCCATTACTGTATGTAAAAAGGCAGTGTTGTATACCTATGACAGGTCTTCTGAATTAGCTGTTGTGGGTTTTTGGTTCTTCAGAAGAGGTTTTTATAAAATATTGGCCAGTTTGCCAACACGAATACTAAAAATGAAACTGGTATCAGATGTTTTGAATTTTATTTAACCTATAGTATTCCTACTACTAATAACTAATCTAAATTATTATTACTTGGTAAGGGAAAAGTTAAAGCCTTGTGTGTTCTGCCTGCAACTCGCGCACATGTTCTGGGTTTAGGACGTTTTTAACTTCTTACCATACGGCTTACCATAGGTGCAATAAGTATGGTCTAGATCAGTATGACTGTAATTAGGTACTATACTGTTTTCTTCCAATGGTTCAACAACACCAGATTGGACTGATTTTATCTCCAATAAATAATAAATGGTATTATATATACTCTGAAAATCTTTATTTCTTTTGCTTCGTGTTTGTACTCTAGTTATCAAGTGAGTAATAATGTTTCAAAAGACACCTGTTGTAATTTCTTAATAAAGATATTTCTTTTAATATGAAACATAAAATCATACATAACTATGCTAAATGATAAGGACACGTAGATTGGGCACAGTTTCGACTGTATTTTATTTACTACAAATAATGAATATATTTTAAATTGTGACTCTTGTAAATACCATCAAGAGCCTACAATAACTCATTTATATCAAGAAGAAATAAAAAATAAAATAAATTACCAGTTTAATATTAATACAAACAGTTGATTTTATTTTTCATATTAGGCTTTGCTCTTGGACTCAAAGTTACAAATATGAAGGGAAAAACTAATATTTGCATGTCAACAAATCAAATTTAATTGGATGGGAGTATAGATGACCTGTTACATCTGCGGGCACATTATTTAAACCTTTAATATAAATAGTTTATTGGTTTATAAGGAAGTACGAGAAATTATGTTAAAACGGTAAATTATAAGGCAAGCATGCCCTGTCTTTATCTTAAGCCGTTACCCCTAACATAACCTATGTCGAATGACGAATTAGTGTACGCAAGACTAGAGGCTCCGTCTCACCCACACAGCGATTATTTTATACCATTTAAAACACAAATGGTGTAGTGAGACTGAATTTCGATCAGACTGTATATTAATTAGATTTTGTTATACAGGAATTGATCCCAATTTTGAATTATTACTACGTAGTTTGATAGATATCTCTACAATTTGATTAATAGTAGATAATCAATAAATGAAATACATATCAAAATTCTAAAACCAATAAAAATTTGAAGAAATCATTGTAATGCACTATACATATTTTAACAAATTTAGTGACAATACCCTTTCAAAATGCTCTAAATGCAAATATAAAATCTAACTGTATGAGCACGTACATACTAAGAGGTCACAAACAACTATAAGTTGATCAACCTAACAATTAGTTTATTATATTTCAGGTTGTAAAGATTGGAAAAGAAAATAATAGTATAGGGCATTAAAGAAAAAATAATCGTACCCTATTTGGTAATGTAACATCAATATGATTCTTGATGGCAATATCATATTAACATGCTAGAACTTTACTTACCGAGAAAAAACTCAACAATTTGTGATTGCATTATATAAGAATTATTTAAAGTATAACTATTTTCATTTCCCAAAAGATTATGTTAATGTCTTTTAACACTCCAATTGACCATTAAGATAAATTATAAAAATAAAAAGAGCATGGTTTCCTCGGTCAAGTTCATACACACTACAAACATAAAAGGTTTACATGGGATTGTAAAATAATATATCGGCCTTAATTATTCTATGTATAATCTTCTTCCTTAATATAGCAAATAATAATGATACTGATTGCTATAAATTATTTCATCATGCACAGAACTAAGAACTTCAACACTCTTTACTGTATATTTTTAATTTATTAATGTGATAGCCTAAATAGTTTCAATAAGCCCTTAGGCATGGCAAAGTATATTGCCCCCAAGTCATAGTAGACTCCCCAAACTCCAAAACCTTGATGTTAAAATAATCCACGTACCCACAGATATTGTTGAAATGATAAAATTTAGAATAAACATAGCCCATCCTTATCTTAAGCCTTTACCCTGATAATGACGTTATGTCAGGTAGTGGACTATAATGTAAACGAAAGTAGGACCTTGTCTCAATGACACTGGTTAATTCGTTCAATTTTAAACACGTATGATGCGATGACACTAGACTGTGATCAAACGGTATACCTAATATAATGTTATGCAGGAATTACTCTCACTACTAATTTATTACTGTCGGATAATAAATATAGATATTTGTTATATTCTGATACAAATAAATAAATAAGGATGGTAACAGATTACAAATATTTCAACAAGTAGATTTGACTATAATCGCTGACACCGTTCAAATTAAAATGTGATATTGCTGTAATTATTCTTTTATTTATGTATTGACCTGTCAGGTTTAGTGTTTAGTAATATTTTCTTTTTGTTTTACTGGGATGGAGACTCTACCTAGATTGCCTCAGCTCACAGTTAAAATTCTAACATTTATACCATAGGTATGTATGAAACGACTACCTACCTAATTAATAATTAATAGTACGAATTCTCTATCTGATTCGTCATACAGAATTTATACCTTATTATTGTGTCCAATCCAACCAGATACCTTTATGGGGTGAATCTTGCTCTAATGCTTAGTGAAGTTAATTTGTTAACAATACCCTTATCTCCTTCACAGTTAAAATTCCAACATTCATACAGGTATGTATGCAACGTTAACGAATACCTGCCTAATTGATATTGCGTCTTAATTACGAGATTCTTCCTCTTAATCTAAGCCTTTATATTTATAATATAATGTTTTACCTCCTAACTTCCTTTGTATCCAACTAGATGCGTATATGTGGCCGATCTTGCTTTAATGTTTAATTAGGCTAACCTAATAATACTGTATCTCCTCATATAGATATATACTTAGATCACCTGTACCACTTGGCATAGCTGTAATTACTAATTACAGAATTAAGTAATATTTTTATCCTATTGATTTATTACTTTTAATCCATTAAAGTAATCTTATACTTTCAATCTCATCTATCTTTTATGTTTTCATTGGTGGTTCGTTCAGTTGTCCAGTTGATCATATTGCTTCTTATCATACCTTATTTTTAATATTATGATATATTTTTCTATTTTACAAACCTTTTCTATTTTTTAATTTTTTTAAAAAAAAAATAGTTATCTATTAGCTTTTTTATAAAAAATAAATTTTTATTTGTACTCATATTATTCAAACAGAGATTAATATGCATTTTGAGTCCCTAATATCTGAATATGGAAGTAATAATTACTAATTGACGGGGGTTGTTTATAAATGCAATTCACATCGAATCATAAAGACTCTTTTGCAATTGGATTTTACCTCGACGACGACGAAAAATATATTGGATTAATTTACCCACGTCACATTGTTTATTTTTACCTCACCTATTAGCTTACATTATAAAAATAACATGTGTTAGAGAAGGAGATGTAGTCAGGCTGTAAGCGTAAGTCACAACCCCCACACTCCAACCTAATAGAATTGTTTACAAGGTTCAATTTAACTCATGCCTACTGACTATATAGTTCTACGTTTTTATTAGATTTTGCCGGACTTACTGGTTTTTCTTGTAATATTTTATAGATCTTTTTGTTAGTTCTTATTTTCCAATAGCATCTAATATAATAATATTTTATATTGCTCTCTAGGGTTAATTTGTGGATCTTCTATACAAACCCCTACCATTCTATTGCCTATCCATAGGCTAATAATTGTCTTATAACGCTTCTCGGTTTTTATTGGCTATAGCATGCGCCTGGGCTTTCTCGTACTCAAAGTTGGTTTAAACTCCTAACCAACCAATAATATTCCAGATGTATCGATAACAAAAAAATGCTCGGACACTATTGTTTAACATTAGAGTAGAGTATGCAATGAATTACATTGGTGGATTCAAGTAGTTCTAGGTTGATGCCTTTATTAGGGAAGGGCGCGTGTCTTAAGACGCCATCCTGTCCTATGCAATGCAAACAACAATCTTAGCTTTGTGCTTTTCTTACAGTAACTATTAATGACAAGATTTTATAGCTTCATTGTTTGGTTTGAATATTTTTAATTACAAGGATTAAAACATATGTATATTTTTTTATAGGGTCACCTGACACCTTTTAACATATTCCTCTTTAGGTACCCGACTGTCGTTACTAAATATTCTGTCCTTATAATTGCGCAAAAAAAAAATTGGTATTTTGTAATGACAATTATGTTTTTATTATAGTTCAAAATATTGTTCCAAACAAGTATGGTCTAGTCAACGTATCTTATGATAAAAATTTAAAAAAAAATAAGATACCTCGATTAGGTAACTATTATATTGGATGATCTTGGTAATAGATGTTTCCGTGAGACAAAACATATAATATATAATATGTATATAAAAAAATAACCCCAAGGTGAGAATTGAGCTATTTGCTAGGGAACACATTCCATACAATTTGACGATATGATTGGTAAATACTATTATGGTCATCCAGTAGTCAATCATCTATCTGTAGTTTGTGATAAGGTTTTATTATTGAGTGAGATCAGCCAATCGTTTAAATCCGACCACTTCCAATTCTAGTCCTCACTCTGGGGTTCGCTAACATCAGTTAAGGACTGCAATTATGCCCAACTAAATGCGCTCTCCCGGTTTCCTCATCCATATGGGCCCAGCTCTCAACTTCTTTTGACTTTCTTAATACTAAAAACATGTATTAGACTACTTATACTCCATTTACGCAAGGCTACATGCTAAAGTACCACTCAATTTTGTTTTTCCACAATTTAAAATGAATATAGGTGGCAAGATTTGAACCTGTCTGTCTATTTCCAACATAAATATATATTGTTAATACCATATTAATAAACAAATATCACATACATGTTCCCTCGCTTGTTTCTTTTGCTTAATGCAAGAAATGAGTAGATATTTTTATGTGTCTTTATTTATTTTTTTATTTTTTTAAATCAACATACTAGCAGTTTAGGCTTGCATTGATATTCAGTTACCTTGGAGACTAGGAGACATCGGTGTTCAGTCGATTTTAACTCTCACTATTCCACTATATATGTGTGCACAATTCCTGTCTTAGAGCTATCATCTACTAATTCTTCTTTTATTTATACTATTTATTATATTCTGTTAAATTCTATTTTTCTATTTATTAACTTTAATAGCGTTTAATTCATTTAAATATAATCAACTTTGATTTTTATATAGTGGCTTTTGCGTCATATAATGGACTCGCAATTACGAAACTCCGAATGATTCACGTGAATTTTCAAAAATAGTGCCAATTGTGTCCGGAATTACCAAAGGCACATTACGACAACAGAGAAAGACATGGAACATACTAGGATAATGCATTATTATCAGTTAGTGTATTTGTAACATATCTTGAAATACCTTATTTTGTATATGCGTATTTGTATATACGCACACCTGTAAGTCGTCGTATTGTACGTGGTAGTAATTGACGTGGATTAAAGGTAATAGAGAATAGTTCATAACGACTTGGAACAATTTTTTTAGGACAAATGCACACCAAAAATTCGTACTAAAAGATTATTTTAAGCCTTAAATGTGTTGTTTACAAACACTAACGCCATAGACAAATATATTATTATACATCTATTACTAGATCCTACTTGAAGGGTTACATTGTATTGTAAGTTTTTTTATATGGTTGTGTGTTGCCAATATAACAAAGATTCTAACTACAACATGCCCAGGTATGTTAGGTGTGACTATCAACACTGTGACAAATATCACTGATCTCGTAGGGAATCTCTCTGGCTACATATTTTTTATTCTTCAGCATGAGAGCGAAACCTTTTCAACAGAGCCCAGGCCTGCAATTGATGCACAGAGATGGGGTTTTAACCATGAAATTTTGTTAAACATACCCCAACAATCACTGTCGAAGTCGCTCGAAGGACTTATATTTCTAGCTCAATCCGAGGTAATTATTGTGTGCTGTAATGATATTTGGAAGCCGAGAAAGAGAGGTTTTTTTTTTTATTCGTTATTTGTTGTAAATGAATACTAGTTGTCAATATTATGATAAAGTTGAGAAGATTAGTAATGAAAAGGAAAGAAGGTGAAAAGAATGCAAGCCCTGCTTGCAGTTATTGTTTTATTTATATATCACATTTCACCACATTGCGTCTATTCTTTACAAGTCTTGAATTTAAATTTGAATGTGTTGCCAGATTACGTAGAGTTGAGAAGATGAGTGTATTATATTTTATATTGAAGTAGGTAGGATATATGTATTCAAATTTAAAGTGGCAATTATAGTAAGGATCCTGTTTAAAGCTCTTACAGTTTTTATTTTAAGATTATATTATGTCGTTTTGAATTTTTATTATTATTGGTGTTTGCCTGCTTTAAAATTCGGGCCTAAAGAGATGTGTATGTATGTATGTATAAGGTTGTGTAAAAAAGAAATAAAATAATAATAAATAGTGTATGTTGGTAATATAATATATTTCTGTAGTTCCACCAATAATATGTACAACTAAAAATTAGCACTACGAGACTCGCCCAACCATTGGATTTTATCAACACGTTAAAATTTTAACAATTAGACGTGTATCATGTGTAGTCTTTGATACTTGCAATCTTGCTGAATATAGCTTGAATTATATAGTGACTGTAATGTATTATTGCTATATATATATATATATATCTAATATTCTTTAATATATCTACAGAACGATCATCTAGCCCTAGGACGGTTTGAAGTTCCTTTACCCGACCGTCAGCGTTATTCAACTATATCTAAAATATATGTTACTGTTACCGTCGAACCAGAACTCCAATCATTAATATCATTGCAAGGCGATGACCTCTACCCAATAGTAGAGGTTGAATGTACAATAAGATTTGTGTCACCCATGGGGGAGCAGTAAGTGAGATACTACATTCATATATATATAGTGTGCATGTGTATGTATAGCAATCGATTAATCGGCCATCAAATCCGGTCAATAATTGATCAAGAATATAGGGCAAGTTACTTGATCTGGATAAACTGCAATTAGCAGTTTTATAACATCCTTCTGTTCTATAGTTATATTCGTACATATCGTCCAATCATTCATCCCTATATATGTGTGTATGTATATATATGTACATACATATGTAGGTAGGATGACAGATATATAGATATATAGCGTCTATGCTCCTGTATGGAGTATGTGTGAATGGTGTATTAATGAGTTGCGTTTAGGGATACATGTTCCACATATGACCGTGTTAGCATACAAGTGAATCTGGATAGTTTGTCTATATAATCTTATAATATTCTTTTATTAGGGCCGACACCCTTTCACGGGAGGAGCAAGTAGAAGAAGGGATTAACAACATGAGTGAAACCATCACTTCACCCCATACACTATCGACTGTGAGGCAATTGCCATCTGAGCAACAAACGGAACAACGGCATAGGAGGGAGTCACAATCTCCTGGCCAATCAGGTCATTCCAATAGTTTAATGTTCAACTTTGGGGCAGATGATCTTGAAGGAATCCTGGGGTGGGTAGGTAGCCCAATCATATCTCGGGGTGATGATACCTCTCCTCATCCTATTGGTGCTGATTCTGCACCACCAATTAATTCGCTCACAGCCCCCAGACGCCCTTGGGAGAGTTATTCTCCCCTCTCCTCCCAACCACAACCACCCACTACATTAAGCAATGTGGACTCATTACTTATGGATCTACCTGATATGGATCGAATCATATGCTCTCCTATGACCGACGGTCTAATAGAAAATGAGCTTATGTGTGATTCCCCCCCACCTCTACCAATAGACTCTCTCCAGGCCCCCTCATGCACCCCCCCCTTATCCTCCTGTATACCACCTATAAGGTCTAATATGTTCTCAACATCAGATGATACAATGCTGGAGAATTTCTTCTCTGGAAGATCTGGGACACCAGTGCAAGAATTTGAACAATACATCACGGCTATGTTTAACACTGTAAAGGAACCATTTGGTGAACAACATGAAACCAAGTTAGTGCATGGCAATGGGGTATCGGAGGGAAATGACACCCCCCCCTTACCTCAGGGGTTTATACAAAGTCACCCCACTATGACCAGTCCTCTCCTTCCATCCAGGATGGTGCCCACTTCCTCCTCTAGTTTCAATAGAACAGAAGAACAGACGTTGACCGATTTTTTGACGTCTATGCCAGATCATGTACCACAACAACATACTTCTAAACAGAATGGAGAAGATGGCGACCTTGATACTATTCTTCCCCCTATTGATCTTCTCCTATCTCCTATCTCACTAAATGAGGCCTCTATCAACTATGACGAATATCGTATTGAAGCGCCCCCCCACACCCCCTTTGAGCCTATGATTGCACCTATGCAGACCACCAGCTTCCCTTCTCCCGATAGTTTATTTGAAATATTTACTAGAAGAGGCGATGCCCAGTCGGATTCTATGCCCGAGATTACTGGCTATTTATCAGCCCCCTGTAATAGCTCGTCTCTAAGTACTATTTTGGCCCCCTCTTCTACTACTACCTTTCCAACCCCTGAAGGTATGATAGAGGGGATGTTTGGGGGAATAACTGGACCGGAGATGGAGGAATTTGATTTGATGTTAGCTAAGGCAGCCAATGACTGCGATGGACCTTTTGGGGAACAGCATTCATCCAAACAGGCTGTTGGTGGAGACCAAAAGGTAGTCAGCTGTGAATTGGCTCCTACCAAACAGAGCCATTCTATTGGTAGTTATAGCCTACATACCAGCCCTGAAGGGGGGATAAATAGCCTTAATAGGGATATAGCATGGGTGAATATAGAAAGTATTGATCGTATACTATGTGAGTCAACCCACTCGCCCAATGAATCATTTAAGGAGCAGCATTGCTCTAAAAAAATAGACGGACAGAGCCAGATCTCACCTATGACACTGCCCAAAATTGAAGGGTTTGTGTCTACCCCACCCCTTTCGCCACCCCAATTGCGGATATCTACTAGTAGGATCGACCCGATATTAGAGGAGGGATCTGAACCAGACTTGGGTAGTATAGATTGTATATTAAGTGGAGAGGGTAATATAAATGTCACGGGACCCAACCTGGTGGATGGTATGGATAATGTGGCATTTAGTACGTTACCGACAATTGATGAAGTGATTTCTCAGCCCCTTCGCAATGACTCTATTTCCGACCAGGTTCCTCCAGGTTTCATCTTAATTTCTCCAGCTACCTCTCATCTTTCATCCCCTTCAGTGGCAACTGACCGGCTTATCAATGGACAAACAGGACCAAATCCTGACAACCTCGGCCAAGTTTTGACAGCAGTGGATGTGCCCCTGGAAGAATCTCCTTCTATTCGTCACATAGAGGTAAAATGTGAAAAATCAGAAAATTCTGTCGATATAAAAGGTGATGAGCTAGACTTGAATTCAGAAGAAGAAATAGAGATTAAGGAGTTGGGTATAGATCAATCAAATAAGGGAGCTCAGAATAATGTTCAATGTTTATTGGATGTGGCACCATCTGAATCACAGTCTAGTCCAATCATAGATCAGATCCCTTTTTTTTCTGAGAACCAATTGGACGATGGGAAAATCAGCGCAAGTATACAACACTTGCATTTAGATGAGGATGTCATACAGACATCCAATCAGGTAAGCCATTTAAAAACATATGTGAGCATTCACACGTACTTGATTTTATTTTACTTTTCTGTCTTGAGTTATGCATATATCTTTCTTTCTTTTTGCTATCTTGTATATATATTTACAGCTTTTCTCTCTATTTGTTTAATTTTCTTTGCCCTTTCACCCACGGACCTCTCTCTTTCTCTCCATTTCTATATTATTGAGTTTTTTCCTGTTCTTTTTCTTTTTTTAGTTGTTTATAGATCTATATACGAATATAGTCACAAGCAGTAAATGTTTGAAGTTATGCGCAGGTACGGAAACACATGTAACTGCATATACCATAACATCTAGTACTGATCTAGCCATAACTAATCATATTATCTCTTTTTTCCGGAAGGCTACCCAGATTCCCCTGGATCATCTCAATGAATCTATCGAGCCCCCCCATATATTTTGGAGACATCGATCAGAGAACAATCTTAATCAACATACTTTATCATTACTCCGTTTAGAGATGGAACCTCCACGTAGGCGTACAGCAGTAGGTCTTATTACTGATCCCTTCTCTGATAGAATATGGTCAGAACAAACCTCTCATGCACTGTCGGTCTCTAACCTTAGTGTAAAGAAAACGTCTGACAGCACGTTATCTGAGCAGATGGAAGTAATGGAGGTCATTGCAGGGATGAAGGAGCTACAACAGGTTATTGATGCTGCTAAATTCATGTTTGCTGCAGAGAGAAGAGATGGGCATTTGCTATTGAATGAGGCCAGGCAGTTAGCAGACCAAATGGAGGGGGTGGAAGGGGTAGATGCACATAAAGCTGCACATGACTTGGATCGGCATGTTCATACTGGTCTAGCTTTAATTAACGAATATTCCTCGGAGTCCTCGTTAATTGACGTCTATGTAGCCGAGGGTCGGGAAATAGCAGGAGTGTCTGACAGTCTAGATGAGATCCCCAGATCTAGGCTGATGAGCAAGGTATGTATGCGTTGTCGTTTATATATATATATATATGCCCAGGCTTTTATTATATTCTACTATATATTACACTATGTACTATACTATGTCATGCTATGCTATACTATAATTTTTATTAGAAGTTATTGCTTCGTTTAAGTTTTAAAATAGTCTGATAATAATTAAATACTTTTGTCACTCTAAGAATTGTATGCAATCTTTTAGCATGATGATTCTCTGTTCTCTTTATTATTTGTGTGTCCTCCTTTTTATCTACGTAACATGCGTTGGTCAAGGAGGTTCCCCAGCAGACCCATCAATACTCCCGATACATTCAATAAGACATTTATCGAGAGCCACTAAATTTCCTATTCAATGAATTGATCTAATGTTCTCATGACTTAAGTGATTTGCACATTATTCTATTAGCTCATTGGACAAACGCTTGTGTTATATTTATCGACTAATAAAATGCCCGTTGTTAATGATACTATGCTATTGACTATTTACTCGACCAGTTATTTGTATTTATATTTGTTACGCGAATCTCGGATGTCCTGCATCGATTGGAATTGTATGTGCTAAGTGATCTGACAATCTACTTCTAACAATTTTAATTAAGGTTGAGGGCAGATGCTAAATACAACTGTTTAAGCAAACCACGTGTTCTCTATATGATTTCCCTTCTTCCCTTTCACAATCTCACCATTCAACCATCCTCTACAGAGCTGTACATCACTACCCGAAAAACAAATACTAAAATGTAGCATCAAGTCTGATGAACCCTTACTACAACCTGTAGAAATCTTCAACCAAAAATATTGTATGCAACTGGTATATGAGGCGACAGAGAACCTACGTGAACTTGATTGTCTACGCACCGCACACTATAAACTGTTGGAAAACCAGAAAAATTTAAACGTTACAGTAGAAGCCTGTAAAGGATATATTAAAACAAGCGAGTCTCCTGAGGCACCAAGACATTCACTTGGGGGCATGACTTTAAATCTGGGTTTAGGGATCGTACAGCGTGTGAGAGGGACACTGAAGCTCCTGATCAATAGGGTTAATTAGTTAATTAGGTGCGTCACATCAAGAGTAGACGAGAATATTCTATACATATTTAAGGGATTATTCCCATTGGATTTTGATATCTTCTGGAACCTCTCGGTATGCATACACACAACTATAAATATATGAACATGTACACAGATTTTGGCTCTAAGATAGTCACCTGTATATGCTAGGACTACCGGATAGGCTGTACATTTTTTTTATTGGCTTACTTGTATTTTAAATGCTAGATGTATTATATATAGTTATATATGTATATAAATGAGTGCCAAAAATAAATAAAGAAAAAAGAGTTGATTCTCTTTAAAGATGGCATTAAAAATATGATATTACTTACCAATGGGATATAATTGGCCTTGGCTTAAGATCGATTGTTTGGGATTTAATTACCTGGGAGTGATATTCACTGGGTACTAGTATCTATGCCCGTGACTTTTGTTGGAAAATGTGTAATCCGTTACGTTGACTCATTATTTATTTATTATCTGCTATTAATCAAGTAGTAGAGATTATATATCAAACCTACGTAGTTATGGCTCGGGTTGAGATTAATTCCTGTATACAACATTATATTGGGTATACAGTTTCACCCTAATTAGGTCTCACCGCATCCTATGTGTTTAGATTGGTGGTACAAGTTAGCCACCGTATGGTTGCGTTAGGGCTTCTAATTTTGTTTATTCTGTAGTCCACTACTTGGCATGCGTCATTGTCAGGGTAACGGCTTAAGATAAAGACAGGGTATGTTTGCCTTATATTTTTACCGTTTAACACTTATTGCAAGAGGTGGGTTTACAGTTATATAATTTTTTTTTAGTATAATGCAAATGATCTATGAATATTTCATTAATTATTTTAAATAATTTCGGGATGGTTAACAATAAATGCATGTAATGTTGATCCGTTTACAAAAGCTATAAAAAGTTAAATGATGCTAGAATTTATTGGTGCAATTTGCTGCCCAATTATGATATATAGCTATAAGAATTGTATACTAACCCTGCTAAGACAGGAATATTTGAATAATTTAGATATTTATTTATATAATTTTAATCATTTAATACTATTAGAAATTATTATTACCTGTGTAGTCTAGAAAAATAGTAAGTGCAATCTCACGGTGTTTGATGGCACTCCAAGATGATCGATCAAAATTGAACCAGCCAATGGCAGAGGCTTCGCGACTATATAATAAGCCATTTCAAATCATTTGTTTTGGGGTCCAAATAACACATTGCTTAGGCATCCGGACTAAGGTAAGTCCTGCTGACTTGTTTAATAATAAAAAGTATGTCTTAACATACCTGTACTCGTTGTATGCAAAAGAACACGCTAAAACCTCCCTTAACTCGGTATTCTCTCGCCTTATAAACGAATATAGGTCGCAAGAGCACTCCGGTATCTACTTATTATTCCCAACAACTCACAATTTACATCACTGTACTACATTAGATATATATATATATATATATATATAAGATAAAACATTATAGTATAGGATAGTCTATAATACTAAAATATACAATATGATAAGATATATGGTAATATAACTTAGAGCTGCATCTGGTATATAATATAATATACCCGTTAAACTTAACATAAACATTGAAATAACGAGAAGTATATTTGAATTGATTATATTTATTTTATTAAATATACTAATGTGGTTAGAAATATGTAGTATTTTGTTACTAAAAATATCAATATATATATATATATATATATAAGAATATGTTTAAAAATATATATTTATATTAATATAAACCGCAAGATAATGGGCAAATATATGTGTATGGTGCAGCGCTCCAAAACACGAGTCATATAATACAAAAGGCTACATAATAATAATAATAATAATAATACACTTAATACGGTTTACGTCTTATATATAACTATAATGTAATCATTACATGCAGATCAACTAACTAGCGTGATCAATTAATTATAATTAGAATTCATTAAAAAAATTAGAAATGTATAATAATACATACGGGCATAATATCGTCAATTGGGACATTACTCTCTTTTCTCTTTTTATTGGTACATGTTATAATTGGGCGCCAAGTGGAGCCAATGAACTTTAAACATCTTATATTCTTTTGTAAACATACCATAACCTTGCATCTATTTAAAATTCAAACTATCTCGAAAATATCCAAATAAATATTGACATTTTCTTTACTTATTTTTTTTTAATACAGACTATCTCTAAGTAATAAAGAACTGATTGGGCATTGCTACTTTAAAATCGAAATATCACATATGAACGGGATATATATACATAACAAGGCTTAGTGCCAAAGAATCCACCCAAAGCGTTTAGGCGTACTATTAAATATACAGCAGTACATACATATACTTTATACATAAACATATATAGAGATATACGTCTTCTTCTCTTTCTAGCTATATATATATATATATATATATATATACATACATATATACAGACAGATAGACGTATATACATATATATCT
>NAOQ01000156.1:106353-132571 GCA_002751075.1 Ichthyophonus hoferi | reverse complement strand
ATAGTATAATAGTATAATAGTGCAATAGTATAATAGTATTATAGTGATTATAAAAAGGAATAGGGACCACTTACTGGCTAATTGTAATAGCTCTTTGTATCTCTGCCATTAACTCGTTTTGTTTAGCGCCAAGATTGAACTGTGGGAGTAGGACATATATACTTTTTAAGCAAACAACTTCATTGGTTGGATATGTTTATGTATTTTTTTAACACGTGGCATATACGGTATTGCTATATTGCTGAATCGGTATTGGTGTATCCTTATAAAGTGTGAATATAATTAGCATAGATCTGTACAAGTAGGAAGGACATTTAAAATAAGATAGAAGAGAAAATAATGATGAAAAAGGAGGTATACAGCTCAGGCTGTTAAAGAGATCGTAATAATAATAAAAAAATATATAATATAATCAGATAGAATACAAACAACAGCTACTATAGCGGTAAAGAGAATATGAAAGAGGAAATAAAAGAGAAACTAGACAATAAATGTAAAATTATATAGGTATCGAAAGGTTGAAAGAAGTACATGTATGTATATAGTAACGAATGGGTGGTAGAAAAACAGGGAATGCAAGACGAAGAAGAAGAGAGAGAGTGAGGGAGGAGCAGAGAGGGAGAGAAAGAAAAAGAAGCTTACTCTGAAACTAGGGTCAATCTTGTTGTAAAGAAAAGTAAAAATACGAGAGAAATCTTTCATCATAGGTGATGTTAAAATCTTCTCAGAGAGAGCATGGGGGTAATCTAGGAAGGAGATATTGTAATTAAGACTATGTCACCACTTTGCACCCTATACCCTATGCCCTATATTCTATACCCTATACCCTATACCTTATACCCTATACTCTATATCCTATACTCTATACCCTATACCCTACACATTACAGCCTAATCAATGTAATTAGTACTGCAAAACTGGATGATAATATATATATTATCTGTGACGAGGTGCATAAAGAGAAATGTGAGTAGAAAGAAGCTGCACAAAAAGAGATAAGGGTATAGTTTTTATAAACATATATATATATTAAATATGAATGCATAAACAAAGCCAGTACGCACTGCTCTCAGTCAAAAAACGAAGGATCTCGGCCATGCAACGTCTTTGAAAGCTTCTATCAGCCAGAGGTCGGGTATCTTTAACTGGCCCCCTCTCAGAACCATACAGACTAGTACGCCTATTGTTCATGGTGGAACTGTATGTAATAGAGAGAGAGAGAGAGGGAAGGGGTATAGGTATAGGTATAGGTAGAGGTAGAGTTATGATTATGGATATAGATGTATATAAATGTAGATCAAATAGGCAAATAATTGCAACGTCCAACACCTTACACCCATTAAAAAATTTAAACTCTAAATTTTCATTATATAAATACAGTTCACACCACGCTATACCACACCAACCCACATTAAGTAGAATAAATAGTTATGTACTATACAGTATGGTATAACACAGACACCAATCCATGAATAAAATGCAAAGAGATAAATAGAAAACATGGCGTATAAAGAGCGGGAAAACATACTGCCCCATAGTTTTGTTGAGGTTAGAAGCAGCAGGTCTTCCCATAGAGAATCTAGGAGTAGTTCCAAAGCCAAGAGAAGCTCTAACAGTATCATCATTACGTCCAATGCTATGGCGTGGTGGCATTGCCGCTATACTCTGTGAGTGTATATATGTACGTATACATGTATGTAGGCGATTGTAATTAGTGAGTAGATATATTAAAAAAAAAAAAGGTACATAGACATGCATTTAAAATATTAACATGTGCAAAATTTTCTGTGGTAAATTTTTTTCAAAATAATAGCATATGTTAACGTGTCAATTTTGTAAAGATGGCAGTGTATATGTACATGTTTTTAATATAAGAGGGTGTTTCTCTTCAAAAATATATAGTATGTTGAGCTGTATAAAAATATAATAGAATGAACAAGTCAGAAGACACCATCAACTAAAAGAAGCAAAAGAGATGTATGCATATAAAACTACATAAGAAAGAAAAACCATTTTAAATAAAAATCACGGCTGTATTCTTGAATAAGATGTATTGTCTGAAAAAAGAGTAATGTTGATTGTAAAACCTTTCATAATATGAGTAAATAAAGAATAAAAAATAAGGAACTGACACTCCCCACTTCCCATCCCATCATAAAATTATTTTTAATTAAAAAAAAATTACTCTGAATATGACATTGACATGTGGCTTATTGCTGCCTAAAAACAGAATATCTAACCACATACTCAAAATATATAAAGATGTCACATATAATAACTGACCTGTCGCGTCATTGTCGCGGGTTTCATTTCTTTGACAGGTACCCTCTGTGGCCCAAGAGATTGACGACCAGCATGGGAATTGACCTGACTGGAGGTCATCTGACGAAGACCTAGGATTGTACGGTCTCCAAAACCAGACATGTTGAGTCGTACTGTAAGCAAACTGTGCTGTTACGTTTAGCTAATGTTTTTTTTATTGTCAAAATTGTTTTCCATTAATACAAAACCAGATTTGCAAGTGAATATGGAGGAATGTATCTCCAAAGTTATACAATTAAAAAGAAAATAGACTATGTATTAATAATTATTGTACAAGTGTGCTATAATGTCTTGTGATATTGATTATTGATCACAATCCAGTATCCGTTTCTTTTAGTTCAGCGGTTACTTTTTACGCTTGCCCGTTACAGTTAGCGTTGTTTCAATTTTAGCGCGCTGCGGATGACCAATTATTTTCAGTTATTAGTTTATTTTAGTATAAACCAATTGGTTCTTTGGCTCGCGCGGTTTAATCATAGATTTAAGTCTGGGAAAATGATTACTTGCATCAATATTATATGTCTCTAACAGTGAAAATATATGTATATACTGAGATTTAAAGCGAAACACGCTGCAGTTGGAATTTAAAAATAAAATGAAATAAATAATACTGGAGATTTACACAGTTAACTGGTTAAAAATGTCTAAAAAAGTTTTTGAATATGTGGGCCAATAAATTACGAGAGTTTAAAATATCAAAACAACAAATGTATTATAACAAATTATGTGCTTTTATGTCAGAATAATCGATTTATTACTATCAACATGTATTACAGTTATTAGCATAATCATCTTATATTCCGGCTGACAATTGAAACTGCAGAATGAAATTAAAATAAATGATCTCTATTCAGTCTCACTGTAGAATCATGGTCATTTGCATAAAATATATTGTACCATATAAAAACCCATTAACAGCTTGGTATTAATTAATTATAAAATAATTATTTAGTTTGGACCTTTGTTATATATGTAGCTATATTCAATATGGTGTTGGGTGTTTGATTTTCCAATTAAAATATATATCACTATATATATGGATGGGTCTATTTCTGACAAGATACCTGCGGTTCAGTGGGCTTGGGACTTTTATCTTACCATGCAAATTTACAAATGGACTCTTTATTGACAAGCTGAGTCAAATACAAAGTTAACACAAATTTAAGCAACAAAATCCACAGTATTCAATATTGAAAGGGCATAACAAGATAATGCTCAGAAAAATTAATATTTTGAAAAGGATCGATATATTTGGGATGAAGAAGATTGCGGCTATGACAGCACTTTTATGGTATAATTTGATCTCAAACAGAATACCCCCATATCTATTAAATAAGTCATAGAAAAGATAAATTAAAAAAGCTAGAGTAAATAGTTGTTCAACTAGCTGCACTCTCCTAGATTTATCATTTATTTGGGCCTAGTCCCCAATTTCTGCGGACTTATTTAATAACAAAAATGTGTCTTGGCCTATTTGTACTTCATGTATGCAATAGTATATGTTTAAACACCCTTTAAATTGAGATTCACTCAATTCCAAATAAATATAGGTTATTGGTACCGAACCTATCTCTACTTATTGATAACAAAATCTGATAAAATTCGGATTAATTGATCATATGCATCTTGGAATATTTTAGTGCTCCTAGTTCCCAAGAAAGGCAAAACACTATATAAAAAATATTGGCTTGTTACATGTTATTAATTAATAAATATGATGGTCAAGATGCACCTATTTTCACTGTTGCGTATGACACATAAACTAGACAGAGCATTTGGGATCAAGTATTTTGACATGCTAGATATGTTTCAAATCGTCGTCAAACAACGCAAGCCGAAGATATGTAATTAATAACTGGATTTACTATGCAAAATATTCAAATCTGCAAGTGAAAATACTTCTATGTTCAATTGATATGTCAGAAAGTCCATTTGTTTAGTAGATGCAAAAAATAGTACCTGCATATTTTCTAGATCAGTTGAAGACAATGTGCTAGGGAGTAATATATAGTTGTTACATTTGTGATGATTGTTCTCAGATATTTCTTTGATCTTATTTGATGAAGTTGTAATTAATGCTAATGGAGTCTTATTATGTTTTTGGCCAAAATCCAGTTGATTGTAATTATTAAATGAGTATGTGCTTTTCTTATGGGACTGGCCAAACATTATAATATTTATAGTAATCTGTTGGATTGCATGTTTTCAGTTGTGGCACCTCTATCTGTCATTAACACTAATATGAATATTGCTAAAAAGGAATATTTAGTTAATGTAGATATTTCCTTACACAGCTAAAATTATTTAAAATTATTAGCAATTGTTATTGCATATGTAGTCCAAAAACTATAACTATTGCGATATAGGTTATAAGTATTGAACCTGTCTCTACGTATATGTAACAAGTATTATTCAAGAGATAAAATCTCAAAGGTAACGGTTGATAAAATAGACAAACTTTTTACTATACACACAAGATCATAACATATTCAGATGTAGAAAAGCAATAACATTGGTAGCCTTAATTAAAATTTTATATTATATTTCGTAATAGATTTTTATGTAGAGATGCAAAAAAAAACTATATTAGAAAGGAATATTTGTCTGATTTAGTTATTTCTTTATATAACAACAATTATTTAATAGAAGCAGCATTTACTATTGTATATGTAGTTTTTTAAAAAAAATAGTCAGTGTGCAATCTAAGCCTGTCACTCAGAGAACACCTCAGACATCCCTTTATTCTATATAGATATAAGTTACAGGGACTGGACCTGTATACTTATGTCTAACAAACTACCAGAGCCATAAAAACTGGTTAATCCTTCAGGATTAACAGGTACAACAGTTGTTTAGGCAGGTACAATCTTCAAAGATGTAAAGCTTCCAGGCATTTTCTCTAGTTATCTATGATATAACTTCCATCAGAACCTGTGTCAGTTCTAGCGACTTGTTCACAGCTGTCGGGATCTCCAATTGTATATTTAATTACTATTAAATATACAATTAGAGATTCCGACATCTGAGAACTGACACATAATCTGATGGGGTTATGGGCCCAGCACACTTCCACTGTGCCATGTTTCTACACTCAGATTTTTATAACTTCCGATTAATGGAAAGAGTAAAAGTAAAAGTGCGCGAGCTAAGCGCTGACTGCTTGACTCACTGAAATATATTCTGAGAAAGAACAACATCAGTTTTCTTTACTCTAATCTGCAGACCGAAGGATGCCTTAGTTGACAACTCATACTGTGAAGTAAAAAGGATTTTATTTAAAACCTTTTTTTCGGTGATTACTAATGAGCTGAGCAGGCGTTGTATATTCCACCGCCGATATACTGACCTGTCAGTATATCTAATCTAATCAGGCAGATAATGAATTAGTTGTGTATTGGAATTATGCATTGGTACCTATGCAATTGTACATCTTTACCATAAACTCGCGCGTTTCTCATATCTACGAGCGTAAAAGAATTAGGAGTTGGGATCTATGTTGATTATATAAGTAGAAAAGCCTTATGCTTTAATCATGCGGAGCCTCGACCCAATCGGCATCCTTAATCTAGTTATACTTAATCTAATTATACCGAAATAAAGCTTATCAGTTACAACTATCTGTTTATAGATATCGCATCTCTAATTGTCCAATGAACCCTAACTATAAGTAATTAAAGGATGGATAAAGTCAACCAATGAGATAGCGAAGTGCAATACTCTGTCATTAATAAATTAAAATAATCTAATTACCAGCTTAAAAATTATTGCAAAAGACAATGTCCTAGAGACTATGTCTTCCTTCCTGTTACTACTGCTTCTTACTTAGGCTTCAAAGTAGTGCACGTAAAGGATCCAAAGGTTTCCTAAAGGTAACCTGTCCAAAAATTTGCTTTTGGGAATTTAAACTAAGTATTAATTGTTAAGATAAAATAACCAAATCGAGGCGATTCAAGGTAGCTTTGGTTATTTTTTATCAATAGTAGGGTTACTATTTATTGATTTGCATAAGTGAATATCTAACAATTCACTTAAATGTTTTTTAAGGAATTAGGTGTGTCTTAATTGCAATCAAATATTGCTTACGAACCTTTTCTTCTTTTCAAAGGTTTTCGTCAGTACTCCTCTAATTGATTTGCTAATAAATTTCTATAAATCATGGATTCATGCGAACTGATACTTATATTAATTTTTGTCAGTCGGCTATTGTTTACAGCTTTTTAAATAGCCCCACCCCTCGAATCACAGGGTGTAACAATTTTCATTACATTCAACAAGCAATTTAGAATTTAGAAGAGAAATGAAAAACCCCTGCCTGACGTCCCTTGTCAGTAGGTCTATTTATACTTGATTTATATACACATGGCAAACACGTTAGCACTAAAGCTAAATTGAAAGCACTTAATCAAATCAATATAATCAAGATTCTATAAGAAGCTTTTAGTAATTAAGCGGTATTCCCTATAGGATAAACTCAATACATGACAACCTGATTACATGGGCTGATAGGTCAAAATTGGATCTCTTATGATTGTGATGATAATAGTGAGATTTTTGTATTTTAGGAGTCTTGCTAGGCAGATTGATCTTAGCTGCGGTAAATTCTTCGGAGTCAGTTGGAGGTGTTACCGTGTTTTACGTCGCCAATGACAGTAATATCCCCGTTAGAAGTACATACGGTGTGCATAGATTTGTCCGAATTGCTTGATGACGATGAGAGTGGCTGATATATTGGATTGACGGCAGGTATAAACGTCTTGGTAGGAATAGCGTCTGTGGACGGAGTGTACTCTGAAGACGAGAGAAGATTTATCACTTTCCTCTTTTTTTCCGTACGAATTCCCCCTGAAATAGTTTTTGGTGTCAAAGGAAGCACCCTTTTAAAATATCTTTTCTTAAGCGCTTTTCTGGTTGCATTTTGTTATTTATGAAACAAAATAAAAAACTAACATATTAACAGGTAAAACGTACGTTTATTGACATTAATTTCCGGTCCCGTTATGATGCAAGTGACGGCCTTACATAATTTCCCCACTCTACTGAAACCCGCTCAGTATAAGTAGTACAAATCATAAATATGTCGTTTCTACGACTATCATAACGATTGGACTTACATTTTAGCTTAATACTTAATCAGATTCCCAAAAAATACCCAAGATTACCTAAAAAAAGATTTAAAGGTATATTGTAGTGACTTTAGCAATCGCGATCCCAATTAACTAAAGTCGATATGCAGCCAATAAAAGTAGAGGTGAATAACACGATAACTAAATTAAGCATAAATAAATAAACGTCTGGAAAACGTTCTAGCTGAAAACATCCGACAAGTGTAACTTTCATTTTCCTATCAATTTTTACAGAACGGGTACAGATAGATGATGGGAGTTAGTAATGATCTGCTTGGGACAAATGTCATCTTTGGAGGAAATAAAGTTTTGGGCTCTCGTCATAACTTATAATCAACTAAATACTTTTACTACATGTTTAAACATCATTTATTTGTATGCCTAATTTCCAATCCTTGATACAGACCTTAGGCTTGGTTGTACAGTTTCAGTCGAAGTTACTAGCCTGCAGTTACTTAATATAGTCCTAACAGATAAGCTAAAAATTGAAAGTTAAGCTCATTTCCACTTTGTAAGAGGATATTTTGTTAAAACAAGAATGTTTAATTGGGCATTGATTTATATAAATAGCAATTACTATTCCATTACGTAGTCTGGAAAAAGATTTGATACAATCTATTGGTTTTAAATGCCAATCCAAGATGATCGATCAAATTTGAACCAGCCAATGGCAGGGGTCCCGCAAATGTATAATAAGCCATTTCTGATCATACGTTTTGGGTCCAGATAACTCATTGCTAAGGCATCCTGTCTTGACAAGTCCTGCTGACTTGTTTAATAAAAATGTCTTGGCATATCTGTACTTCTTGTACGTAAAAGGAAACATTAATACGCCCCTTAATTCGGTATTTCTTTTTTTAAACAAAAATAGTTTACTGGAGCGCTCTTGTCTCTACTTATTATTCCCAACATGTTCCTATTGTTATTGCATCTCTTACGATACCCTTTCATCACTTAAATTATACCTATGCACCGGTGTGGAATTGAACCGATGATCTCTTACTATACTTTAACATTTAATTTATAACTAGATTGATTTCTTATTCATTATTATTTAAATGTTTCAAAATGAAATACCTAAGATAAACCTCGGACGAATCATTGCGTCTGTATTAAACTGACAATTTTTTAACCGCGATAAATACATCTAATAAGTGTCGCACCGTTCAAGTATTGAACTTTACGTAAAGGTCATTACTACTAATTAACTAGACCCATACTCTAAGTAGTGCGATATTTCTAACCTCACGTTTGGTACATACATGTAATACTTAAAAAATACACACAATATATGCCTATACTAGCCTGTATGATAACATGATTTAGTCTTTTGATCAATGGCATAGTTGATCAAATATGATTTCGATTGAAGCATTTTAAAAAATTGATCACGATGATTGTTTGCTCCTTATATCTGATAATTAATATCTTTCGAGGCAACTATCAAATCTAATTACATATACATCATGGGCCAAAATGGTCTTAGATATAAATACTTAATAGTAAGTTGTTAATTAGTCTGTATAGGGTATATTTATTTTATCTTGTGAGTATGAAGGTCTCTATCTATGACAGGGCCGAAACCCAAAATTCTACAGACACCATAAAAACACCTGTTCATTTTGATGTTCTTCTTGTAATCGATCAGCAGCTGTCCAAGATGAATGAGATAATGACTGCAACACAAGTTGAAATCAACAGTAATAAGCATTTCAGATGCTTCAGCAGTGGCTCATGTAGGGATATCTAAGTGTGAATACATTCTCAGAGTGCAACCGGCCGGGCATAGGAGCAATATATGTAAATATATATCGCTCAAGAATATGCACCAAATGTATATAAAACATGAATAAGTTACATAACTATAGATCAATGGGTAAAGTTCAATCACATGCTAATATGGAAAATTGATATAATATTACCACAATAGCAAGACATTACTTGAAATATTAGGGAGAAGTTGTTTGTACTGAAAATGTAAAGAGAAGATAAAATTTATTTCCTTGAGGTGGTTTAGCATGAATTATTGAAAGATACGCCAAACATGATTTCTATCACAAATTGGATCAAGCCTTGTGTGAGAAAAGATACCGCATTTAAAAACGTTCTAATTCCTTGATAATTTGACAAGATTTTTTTTTCTTCCTAAAATTGATTATTTAAGGAAGTTGTAATTATAATTATGACTGGCTAGATAAGAATTTTTTAAATAGGTCAGGCCAGGTGTTTTGAAATCAATGTTTTTTTTACATATATATAAGTAGCCATCAAGTCATCAATTGCTTTAAACGATATGATTATCAAACATAAGTGCTCAACGCGTGTTGAGCAATTTATTAATACAGGATTCATGATTGTCAGTGCTAGTTTATGTAAATAGAAAATGTTCAACAAATATGGTAAAAATACATAACAGACTTGTGTTTTTCATTGAAAATGTTATTGGTATGGATGGAGGTATCAAATGTTTTTCGCTATCATTTAAAACTAAGATTTGATGTGTTGAAAGGAGTACTATGTCTATTGGTTATTTGTTCTTTAAAGATTCCGCTGATTGGTCTAGAATGCCAAACTTATCAATGACGTCATTAATATTGCAAATCGGATCGTTTGATTAATTCTAAATACTTTTCGCTCAAAACAGTTGGAAAGTTGGACATACCTTGGATGAGTAATTATGGTTTGCGCCAAGTTAATTATAATAATAATTATCTTAACATGAAAATTAAGCATCAATGTAATTTAAATGTACTTATAAATTAAAATATATATTTATCCTAATTAAAAAATACTGGTAATGGTAAATAATCTAATTGCTTTTTCTACCTTGAACAAATACAAACAAACGCAAATCAACGCAATCTATAGTACATTAAGCGAATATTTTGCCCATTTCTATTACACCCAATCATAAAATAATAATAATATATTAAGATCAACCATGGGGTTATTATCATAAGATGGTTCTTTCCATTCTTGATTGGCTCACAGTCTTGGTATGTATACGATTAGACGTGATCAGAACCATTTGAGATTCCTATTTCTTAGGCCATTATTTTTTTTGTTTTATACTTGTCTGAAAAAATTATCTTTACACTTTGAGCTCTATTAGTTGTACTAATCTTTATAATATAATATAATATAGTATCTTTATAATAGTTGCGGTTATGGCGGCTGCACAAAGAGCAGATAATGGTATTCCTAACAAAGTCCACCCATTTAAATTAGTTCTACTGGGTAAGTGTTGAATATTGTTTAATTTGACAAGTAACTTATGAAAATTATTCCTGCTCATTCGTTTTCGTGGCTTCACGGTAACATGCATCCATGTATAAACAAGAAAGTAAAGAATACGGAAATTTTCATGTATACAAAACTAATACGTAAATATGCACAAGAAACATGTACATGCGTATACTATTTGTCTTGTTCCCGATGAAAGAATAATGTTTAATTATTACTACTTTTTTATATCATGGAATCACTTTAAGTAATAGGCTTTTTAAAAACAGCCTATTAATATTAAAAACGTGTTTTGGCGTGGAAAATGCGAAGTTTCTTTTTTGAAATTTTTTGTTTTTTTGAAAAAACCAAAAAACAAAAAAACAAGAAGTTTATTAAGCATTTTGTGCACATTTTACTGCATATTACAAATATACTTGTTAAAGTCTTGTTTATTTAAACAGGAGAGACAGCTGTGGGTAAGTCCAGTCTTGTTCTTCGCTTTGTGAAGGGTCAGTTCAACGAGCATCAGCTAAGTACAATTGGAGGTATATAGTCTCTTCCTTCTCTAAGTAAGAGGAAAAAATACATACGCACAAACATATACGTCTCATTCAGTGTTATCTATTTTATGTAGCATCTGAATACAGCCTATTCTGATGTCTATCTTCTACATATGTTTAAAAATATGTGGTTGTCATTTATATTAGCTTATCTGCGTGTGCGAGTGCGTGCACGTATATGTACTTGTATGTATTTGAGGATTATATTTTTATGATATTTTGAGCATGATAATATCACATGACCTGTAACATAAATAGTTATTTATATGCAAATATATATCTAGTGATAAGTAGCATCGTGAATTAATATTGGATAATACCAGACTATACCGTGTAAAAACGAAAAGAATGAGAACCAGGAGGGTATATAGTGTCTACATATGCATAAGACTGATTGCTGTATATATTTTTGCAGCTGCATTCCTTACACAAACAGTATGTCTCGATGATATTACAGTCAAGTTTGAGATTTGGGACACTGCCGGTCAAGGTGAATCATCTATAAATGGACACATATATCTATATACTGTCATACACTAGTACTATTAACTGTGTAGTCATAATTATATCCATTTTCATTCTTAAGTTCATACTATGCAAATAAATACGCATCCATATTATACATATAATACGTTTACACTTATAATGACATAAGCCCACACAAATATTTACATACATATATTTTATGCAACCAATAGATATCGTATATGTAGAGGAGGTAATTCTACCATTTAACCAATAAGAACATAGATATGACAAGATAATGCTGGACTACAAATGATTGGCAAGGAAAGAGATATCGCTTATCATATATAGTTATATAGTGGTCCAATTTTTATTATTTTTTAAAATAACACGGCTAATTATCGTACTATCGTTTTAAACATTATGATGAACTATTAAGTGTGACATACAAATTATAATTCTGCCCAAAGATTTTAAAAAATGAAGTTCAAAAGCGATAGGCAGAAGCGTGTATGAGGTGCAGCAAAGGGTGTAGTGAGTACATACAGGACTCTAACCCTGGTGGGATGGTGGATACAGAACGCTATCATAGTCTAGCCCCTATGTACTATAGAGGGGCCCAGGCTGCCATTGTGGTCTATGACGTCACGAATCAGGTATCTCGTCAGGTTGATTGGCTGTGGTACAGATGTTTTTGTATGGGAATCTGTTGATATCATGTCTTTGCACTACACTATAGAGTATATTGTATTATGTTATGTTAATTATATTTTACTATATTATATCATAGTTTGATATATACCACATGCCCCATGCTTTCAAGGGGGAGCTCTTAAGATTTAAAAGGTTGTCACAGCCGCCACCCCTATCTCTCTCTGTCTTACACATACCCCGATCCTATATATATATATATATGTATGTGTTTAAAAGGATGCAAATTGAAAAGAAACCGCTGGGAGATAGTGTTAGCTATTGATTGTAAGCTAATTCCTTCAGAGGGAAGAAAGGAAATGGGAAAGGATGAGAAAATAATTTTCTACTGGCTTATATTTGTACAACACACACATATATATATATAACTATGCATTGACACCTACTTGTACACAGGATTCTTTTGAGAGGGCTAGGACCTGGATCAACGAACTGCAGAGACAGGCCTCCCCTAATATTATTATTGGGTTGGCTGGCAATAAAAGTGATCTGACTCCTCATGCAGTTGATCCAGATGAGGCTATGGTAGGTGTATAATTGCTATTATATATACTATCATGCTTACACCTGCCCATATATAAATACATTCCTACACATACACATACGTATATATAGAAACAGATACTTACATACTTATCAGATATATATATGCAAATTTATTTATTTACTTATTTGGTAACCCAATACACAATCAAACGTCTACAGATTCCAATGTTTAACCCACTTACTTCATGACACATACATATACTCATAACTGTATTCCTCCTATTCTACAGACATATAGTGAAGAGAACGGACTTTTGTTTTTAGAGACTTCAGCGAAAACAGCAGAGAATGTGAACGAGCTATTCTTGGCCATTGGTGGGTTATGTGCTTGTACCTATCTTGTTAGAGAGATAGGGAGGAAGGGGCTATGTGGATGTATATATATATGTACGTATGCATGTATATCTATTGGGGATAATAATTAAGTCAAAGAAAGGAAAGAAGAAGAAAGATTCAAAGTAGTGTTTCAAAGGTGTTATTTTATACTTTGTTTTTATATATATATTATCTATTTGGTTGAGTGACACTTACATACAGATATACATCTTTTCTATCCCTACCTTTCAATGGCAATGAGACTGTAGCAGAACTAACATATCTCCACTCGGGCATGAATACATCTATACATACATATTGTCATACATAAACATACAGCTAGGAGACTTCCTATTGGTAACCGTCCCGAAGCCCCATTGGGTAGAGTGGAACTGGTGCAGGACAACCAACCACCTAAATCTAATGATAGTTGCTGCTAACTTTCTTCCCTTCCCCTCTGATTGACCTTAGTACTGTTATTGGTATTGGCTATAGGACTGTGTGCGATATGTACCTAATGTATGGAGTACCAAGAATTGATTACATTATATGATATATGGATTTTTCTTTTTTGGTGGATATATTGGATATTGTACTTTTGGTATAGCCTGTATATATTTTATTATATTATATATACCAAAGGAAAGGAGAAATAACTGATAAATAGATAGAGAAATAGAGGGAAAGAGTCGTTACAGATAAGGGACGGGTTAGACTACCGTCTATTTATAGGCCAAAAGTCATGTTTCAATATTACTGCGAGAGTGCAGAATACTTCAGGACTTCTATTCAAAGCGTACACCTACATACATACATATTAGTGCCATCAATTACCATTACGTTAAGTACTAATCATATTTTTTTTTTGTTTTTTTTTTGTTTCTATTTACTATCTATTGAATAAACATAGCCTATACTTACGGCTGTTAATGCTAATTGTTGGAGCTGTATGATGGACACACAGTAAGCCTGAGGCCTAATGTCTTCATCTTACCTTAGCTTAGTATGTAGTGTATGTAGTTTTATTATCTTCTTCGTTAAGATGGAATCTGTTTTTTTGGAATAGCCTTAATATCCACTTATAGCATTCTTTCCTAATATGATATTTTCCGTTATATTATATATGCCATAAACTGCATTCCAAACATAATGCATTTATTCCTATTATATAACAATCTCCAGATGCGCCAATGACCCCGTGTAATTAAATGTGCCCACTACACTACATTCTTCTATGCCTGTTTTCCTCCGATGTTCGGATAAATATATTGCGTTCACAGCATATATTTTTAATTCTCGAAATCACACGTGATTGTCGTTTTAAACTGGTGCGCGCAATGGAAAATCGCCGTTTAAGATACCAGGGTTTTATTTTGTGAGTTTCAACACTGCAAATCCTGCTTCATACTATTATTCGGTTAGCCAAAAGCTTATATTATTAATTTTGAAAGGCATAATTCCATTAAGGAATATTCAAACAATTTTCCAGGTTGTACTATGCAAATATGTGCATCAAAAGATGCTGGGAATACAGAGGTGTTCCTATGACCTATATTAGTTTATAAGGAGGGAGACTATCGAATTACGGGGCGTTTTAACTTGTCTTTTTGCATGCATGGAGTACAGATATGCTAAGGCACATTTTTATTATTAAAAAAGTTAGCAGGACTTGCCATAAGCAGGATGCCTAAGCAATGTGCTATCTGGACCCAAAACATGTGACCTAAAATGGCTTATTGTGCAGCTTCAGGACCTCCGCCATTGGCTGGTTCAATTTTGATAGATCATCTTCGATTGCCGTTTAACACCAAAAGATTGCGCTAGCTATTTTCCCAGGCTACACGTGTAGTAATAATTGCTAATATTAACTGTTTATAGCTATATAAAGAAATACTTAAATTAATTAAATATTCCTTTTTCAAAAAAAAAAAAAGATATGGATTATTGGTTTTGAATTTTAAATTTTCCCATTAAATCTAAATTTTGTTTTCTTAAGCTATCAGACCATCATAAAGAACGTCTCTGGGTCACTTAGAATAACTTAAGAGCAAACCTATAATAATTGTAAGCAATATATGTCTGATTATGATATTTAGCTAATAATTTGAATAATATGATATGAAAATGCACACAAGAGAGAATTATGACAGGCATTAAACTTGGAAAACATAAATCTAACAGAAATTAACAATTGACATATATTATTTAATATAGCATTATGATACTATATGCGAGAATCACTGGAGTGCGATTAAAGTATGACAGTAAAGGTTGTGATCAAACCCTGATCTATCTATTTTAGTTTCCAACTTTAGCCATTGGTGACAAATAATGACTAAGGAATGTTGATCATTAAACCCAACTGAAATTGTAACCAATCATAATAAAGAGTGATATTGTTAAAATACCTTTATTAGGGAACCAAACATTCCACGTTTGTTTATTGACGTCATGAACAAGTCAAATTTGGCTTTTTTTTAAAGCCAGCCAAAGAAACACTTGATTGATCATGATCTATTCTATTTATCCGGTATTCTGCGTTAGCAATTTCAGTAAGCTGCAGTAGCATATTATATCTGCTTCACTCTGTAAAATCATATTGACGCAAAATTTGTATGACAATATAAAGAAAATTACTGCTTTTTAATATTATTTTTTAAAAAAAAATATTGCGTTAAAGACCTTGAGAATGTATACTGCTGCTACAATACATAAATCTACGCAATCCTCTGATTTACATGGCTCCAGTGAAACCAAATCCTCGTTGTTTTCCAAGTCTATCCCTTCTCACCTTCTTAAAGGAAGGCGAGTAAAAAAACATTTGAATTTTTTATATAGAAACTCCTTCGTAATATTTCTTATATTTATTTTAGAAAATGCATGCTTTATTCATGTCTATCTTCTGCTTCAGGAGTTGTTTTATTTCTCTTCCCCCCACCCCATCTAGTTACACCGATTTATTTTTAAAGATTGGTTTGCATATTGAGTGAACGAAGCTTTTTATGACGAGCTATTAACTTTTGTTCTGAAACATACAAAATTTTATTATAATTTATACTCATTCCAATATATATCTATAAATGTGCATTAAAATCTTCAACTGCATATACGTTATTTCATACCGAGGAAACCAACAAAATACTGAGAAGAAACCCCAGGTGGTATATATGGGTCTGAACACCGGTTTATACCCCCATCACACCTTAATATATAATAGCTTGAAAATCCATGTCGTTGCATATTCTCTTAGCAGCTCTTATTGCAAGTTGATTTTGTGCAAACCAAATTCAAAGCATAAATCAAAATAATAATCGCTAGAAGAATCTGGGACCACCACCCCACCAGCATAACTCCTTTTCGGGAAAAATAGACTTTTTCTCTTTATTTTTCATATATTTATCCAGTTCTTCTTTTTTAAAAAAAAAATCCTCTAGAGTTTTGTTTTGGGATAGCTTCTTACCTACCCTTTCACTTCCCTTCTGTTCTTCTTTGTACACGACAGGTCATTCCTTGAAGAGCTATGTCACTGGATGGATTATCCTAAATATATTGTTCAGGCCTTTGATCCTAACCCCAAAATGAGAATGCTAATGGTGGTTCGTTGGTATTTGTCGGCCCTATGGAGCCTTTACAAGGTAGTTGGTTTGGTGAGATGGGATGAGTAGCGATAGAGGAAGGGGCAGGAGGGCTATCAATATGACCTAATGTTATTGTGTTTTCTTATGCAAGATTATCTAATTGCATTATTTTATCATAATTTCTACCCAGAATTCTTTCATGCTACTGCTTTTATGTCAGCTGCTTGTCATGCTGTTGGTACGATGATGTTTTTTTTGAATAACTCTCCTATACTATTGGTTGTATGCCAAGTAGGTGCTATGTACTTGTTACTATAATATTTGCTTTATTCGTAAACAAATAATGGTTAGGTACACTGGTGTAATGTCAACAAGGTATATTTTTAGGATTACTACCTTATCTTTTAAATATTTTTCTAATTTATTGGGAATAGTTGCGGGTCAAATGAACATAGATAGGTTTACAATATATATACATGCTTCTATGATACTGTATAGTTATGAACATATACATTAAGTATTTGAGTATACCTGCTCTCATACTCTGTAAATTTTTTCTTTGAATTGAGACTACAAACACACTGATAAACCTGTGTACATATCATATCATACCTGCCTATACACAATAACGTACGCACATCCAAACACTTTCGTGGTCATTAATCAATTATTAAGTACTACCTCATACACTCATCTCGTATTAATCAACTATATTTTTTCATTTAGGATGGCGAAGTCAAAATGCTCAAACCATACAATCCAATCCTTGGAGAACAACTACACGTGAAGTTTCATGATGAGGAAACAGAATGGAAGCACATTGAGATGATATGCGAGCAGGTTTCACACCACCCGTCGCTTACTGCCTTTCATTTTCTTAACACAGAGGTGGGATTTTCTTTCTCTGGTTCAGCTGGAGATCGCCCGACCATGCGTGGGATGCAAATGAAGGTAGGGTAGGTGTCTAACTATGGATGTACATGTATTTGTTTGAATTTTCTATATGTAGTTTATAGACTATCGTATATATGTATATTAGGACAGATATGTTATGATATACCTGACAACCTTGATATAATGCATAAAACTAGATTGACTATTGATCAAAGCGTTGATGAAACTTGATTAAAAGTAAATTAATCTAGGATCATTTTAACCGAACAAACATATCAATATTTCCTTTCATTGTGTGGCTTAATTTTTTTTCTGATTGGATTTAAATACGATGCTGGTACCAGTTTCTTAGATACTATCCATATTACTTCTCTGCCCTACTGTATTTCGATATACATACATATACTAGTAAGATCCATGCGACTTATTGGTGTACAATCACACCTAGCGATAAATAGTGCGTACTTTAATTGTAAACTATGTTTATTATTATTTTAAAATTGTATACGAGCCGTTGAAGTGAATCTATAAACAAGTACAATTGTGGAGACAACGATAGATATGTATGCCTACCTATACATAGAGAGAAAGAAATTGTGAGCATTGATATGCTAACCAAAATGTAAGGAATGTAGCACAAAAAGGAAACGAGAGAAGGGAAACAAAAAAGGGATATAGGAATACGTAAATAGAAAAGAGTATACCGGTATAAAGAGAAAGAAAATAATATCTAACCCATGCATTCATCGCGGTCAATATAGGTGGAGCCTGCAGGGAGGGCTATTCTCTCACTGCACGCACCATACAATGAGGACTACATTATCACCTACCCTACCATTGATGTTCACGGTGCAATTTTGGGTCGACCCACTGCTACTATCTCTGGAACGATTATGATTCAGTGTCCCCAGACTAATTTAGGTGTCAAAATGAAGTTTGGAGATAGTAGTGTTGGGCATGTATCAGGTGGCTTAGGTGTGATGTCAGATAAGAATGAGAGAACAATTCTTGAAGATATGAAAATTATAATAGCAGGTACGTTCAATAAAGAGATAGACATCTTACACGATAATAAAAGGGATTTATTGTGGAAGCCTCAGCCTGTTGGTAGTGAAAGCATCAAATACTTCCAGGCCATGAATGAGCTGGACCCTATGCATTCTTGGAAAGTGTGGGATAAGGTAACCCTCAGCCTAGTCGTAGGTGATTTCACTACGGCGACACGATATAAAGAGGAGCTGGAGAAGGAGCAGAGAGCAGCCGAAGCCCATCGTCAGGCCAATGGTTTGAAACACACTCCTGTGTTCTTTGTATCGGCAGAGCGTCCAGAGCTAAAAGATGGAGCCGGTCTGAAAATGGAGTGCGAGAAGGCTCAAGTATGGGAGAAAGCTACAAAGGAGGTGTCCTTGCCCATTGTAGCACGGCCACCTCTTAACATGGATATGGTATAATCTTGCTTAACACTTAGCACTTTTACAAGGCCTAGTTGCTGCGTTTTCTTTATGTCTGAAATCTATAATAATCAATTTTCCTGCTTATGTCTGTTTTTTTTTCTTTTTTTTCTTTTTCTTTTTCTCTTTTTATTACCAATGTAATCTTTGAAATAAACCGCTTGTGTAAGCTCATACAGGAATCAGAATCAGCAAATATGCATACTTATAGTGACTTTATACACGCATTACACAGAATTTCTGAATGAGGTTAGGGTTTGATATTTTTCTCTCATCAAATACCATCATATTAGATTATATACACAACACATAGAATGCCGCTCAATATTTCTTTCCATTCTCCGTTTAGTTTGTTGAGCTCCTTCTCATCGGTCCTATCTGTGCTCTGTGTTTGAATGCCAAATAACGTATTATAATTAATCATTGCATTGCAAGGTAGACTAATATTTAGTGCTATAAAGCTAACCGGTCCGTAATGTGACCTTAACAATTGGTCCATAAGCTTGATCATTTGTCTTATAGGTAGGTATACGTGATCTTGTATTCTATTTAAATTAAATATGCTATGTATCTGAATGGGCGTTGGTGCTGGTTTGGATTGAAAAACATTGATACCTAACCTATTGTAGTGTAGAAAAAAATATAAAATAAATATGAACCCTTCAGATAGTTTTTTATATTATAGATATTTATAATGCTGGTATGATAATATGATTGGTTATGGCCATACCTAGAATAAAGCACCCTGTCTCATAAATTTTTATAGTCTTTTATAGATATTGTTAGACTGTATTATAGTCGTTTGGTTATTAGTCATAATTACTTAGGGCAGTAGTATCTGTTCAGATTAACTATTGTATATATCATTATATTTCTAGAAATTGTTGTGTTCAATGATAAAATGGTGTATTTATTATAATAAAGACGAGCCTTAGACAACGTCAGTGACAAGATGAACATATGATTTTATTTTTAGAAATTAATGGTATTGTAGATCTTATCACATTCCATCCACTATAATTCCATTGACACTCTCAATAGCAGGCTAATTATCTAGATGGTATCGTATCATTCTATTCTTCTTCTTACATGAGGTTGAATCCGTGTACTTTTTTAATTAAAAAAAAACTATTGGTTTCCTAAAATAATAATATTTTTCTATAAAAGATTATTATTTGCCTATACAGAAATCAGAGAATAAAACATTCAGCACATCATCCACTCTAACTAGTCCAGTGATCTCGCCCAGCCATCTTACAGCCAATCGTAACTCTTCTCCTGCCATTACCATGTCACCAGCCACTAAGAACAGAAGATTAAATTAGTAAATAAAAATTATGTCTATCCTGTATGTCATATCTGCTGAGTATAGTTATCTTTAAAGCATAAGGTAAAGGCGTGATAGTTATTAATCATTAAAATAACAACTAATTAATTAACTTTAGGTTTTTGATTGGTTTATATGCGGTATACTATATCATATGAGTATTACGATCTGTCACCTATAGCTATATATACAGTATAAGTTAAAATAACTAGTGATAATTAATTAATATCAAGTTGTTAATTGGTCTATGCATGGTATACTATATATATCCTATGAGTAGAAAGATCTGGATTAGGTAGAGAACTGACAATCAATATTTTATATTAATGCTGTGTATGTATATACTATGTATATGTATATATGTATATGTATATGTATGTGTTCAACATTATTTAGTTTCTTGTATACATCTTGATATATACGTTTACCTATCAACATTGGATTAAAATAAAAGCAAATGGTAGTGGTGGTCAACCATTTTCCTTTTAGTATGAATAACCATATTGCATACCATATATGTGTATGTGTGAGGAATCATCAATGATACTGGATCTAAAGGGATATTTTGTACTGGTGTTGCCCAAATTATGTGAAATAATAACTGCAACACAGACACACAATCAACAACACAATCCCTAGGACTACTCAGACAACTAACAGACATTATATATAATCACATTATATCATAGATCCTGGTTAATATAGATATGTTACTATGTGTTTGTCTATGTCTATGTATATATATATACTATACCTGTTTACATTGTGGAAAATATCTGTACATTTGTATGATAATATGTATGCATATATGCATGTATATATATATATAATAGATTAAATTGAATACCCTCAAACCGTTCCAGGCAATCTAAGCAATGCATCAACGCCTCTCTGTGCCTTGTCTGTGTTAGAGTAGGAGATCCTCCTCTGTTCTCACATCTATATAGCCAAGGCATTAGATCAGTAATAAACTATAGAGCCACTATTACGCATTATTTTTTATTTCTTTACCTCTAATTTATTTTCATATATTTGAATGTATAGTAGATATGTCATGTCTATATTATAGTATATACACGTATTTATTGTATAGTATATAAGTATATAGATATATGCTTATATTATAGTATATATGTGTGTTTATCTTATAGTGTAGCGCGGTAATCTGTAATTCAATTGGTTTAATGTCAGAGTATATCATTGATTATTCACTAATTAAGGAAGACTATTGGCTTATTAGATATAAAAACAGAAGGTACATTTAGGAATTTAGATAGACTAACGTAGAGAGAGGTAGGACTATACAGTTAGATTTACATGTATATATATGTATGTATTATGTATGCATGTACGTGTGTTTATGTATATATGAACTTATATATAGATACTTATATACATTAGTCATCAAAACAATTATACTTACACATACATCTACATATACATATAGGACCTTTTACTGTCATACTATTAATAACAACAACTAACTATATTCATCTCTCGCACATACTTGTTTTTTACAATAGTACTTAATGTAGTTACCATCTCCTCTAAACCAATCATTTCCGTCAATGACACCTTATGAGAATGGTTTGAGCCGATCAACTTTATACGTTCCTCTAATTTGATTTGGTCATTGGATTTAATTAGATCTATCTGATTGGTTAAATGGGTAAGCCAATAGAAGGAAAAATGTAAAATAAGCAAAATAATGGTATGTAAATGAGAATTAAAAAATGATAAAACAGGGATAAGATTAAACTATAATACAATATGTATGTAGAATATATAGTAGTTGATGGGAAAAGTGATAATATATGTTTACATATAACTTATGATAGGGTTGTATATTATATTATAGACATAAATTGAGTGTATATTCAATAGTAGATAGTAGATAAATATATAGTAGATCATAGATGGTAGTGGGTATAGAATCAATATCATAATTATTATGAGTGTATGATAGTAGGATAATATATAGAATGGTATATCTAGTAAGATGTATAATAGTATGAATGATAGTATGTACGTATGCATGATAGTATGTATACTAGTATGTATGCATTTATGTATGTATGTATGTATGTATGTATGTATGTATGTATGTATGTATGTAGATATGTATATGATAGTATGTATACATATGTATGATAGTATGTATACATATGTATGATAGTATGTATATAGATATAGGTATGCATGTATGATAATAAGTTTCACCTTATTAACCAATAAAATCCGTGTGATATCATTATCCAGATCTTTATCTAGAATGGACCCATGGGAACTTTGATCGGCACTTTCTAATTGACTTGCGTCTACTACTTGCACCACAATATCACATGCGTGAGCCCTATAGTATATTTCCATTGGTCAATATTGGTACTGAACCAATAAAAACTTGTGAAAGTCGCTCCTCAAATACCTCTACCAATCAATTGGTTCTAATCGTCAATTATGAATACAAATATAATAACGTATTATAGTATCAATAAAATTAAGAAATGTGTAATAATCTAGATGCAACAATGCCATAAGAAATTATAGTAATACAATAGAACAGTAATACAATACAATAACACTAATTCAAGAAGATAAAATAGAAAGACACTAATACAATAACACAATAACATATTATAATAACACAACCGAATAACAATACAATGCCACACAACACCAATGTCATGGTATAATAATACAATAATATAATAGTATAATAGTATAATAATATAATAATATAATAATATAATAGTATAATAATATAGTAGTATAATAATATAATAACATAAAATTATGATAGTATAATACTATAATGGTATAATAATATGATATTATAATAATATATTAAGACAATACAATTTTTCCCTACAGCCTACCCACCTTTGTAGTGCCCGGCGTATCCCCTCCTTCTCTACTATGTCCGTAGATGATCGTATTCCAGCCGTGTCTGCAAGTACAGCAGGGTATCCCCCTAGGTCCTGGTGATATTCAGATGTGTATAGGTAGTTATAAGTAGGTAGGGATAGTATGTATATGTGTATATATGTATGTCTGTATGTATGTATGTATGTATGTATGTTTGTATGTATGCATATGTTTAATGTGTAGAAAGAGCCGTCAATATGAGTATTGCTCCATCTAAATACTAAATATGGATAATAGTTGCCATAGTAGGTTTGATAAATATAGTATAATAATAAAGAATTAAGAGAGAATACATATATTTATAGTTCTTGGCCTACCTATTATCTTTTGTTGTACAAGGACTATTATACAAGGGATTGGTGGGCACACAACTTAATTAGGCTTAATTAGGTTTAGTCAATTATTTTAACATAGAATAATAGCTGATTACTACATTTGAATAGTAGGTTGTAATGGCTGTAGATATTATATGATATATCTTGCGGAAACTACGGTAAGTAGTATGATTTTAAATCAATGATAGTACATTACAGTGATATATATTTATTAAATTTATTTATGCTATGATCATAAATTCTAACTGTCTAAAATAATTGGAGGATACATACTAGGAATGCCTCTATAATGTCCCTGGTGGTCCCAGGCACATGAGAGACTATGGCTGCAGACCGTTGAGCTGTATATAGACCAGTAAGATTCAGTTGTATATTTTAATATGTCAATATGTCTAAATGGATGCACTGGTTTTACTTTTCTACAGGTTCTACCTGATGTATAAGAAGTGTTGATAGGGACTAAATTAAATATCCTTTGTAGGATTGGTTTGATCAAATTTTATTACATTATTAATAAAATGTTATTAACGTAGGCTCTAATCTATCTTGATAATACACTGTAATGATGACTAATATGCTGGTAAAGTACTGTAGATACACTTATTTATTGGTAATAGTATTATTATGAATAAGATTACTACAATTATTATATTATTATTATTATTGTTATTATTATGCTATATTTTACTTAAACAAATTCCAATAATATAAAATAGATGGAGGAGCAGGGGATTGAACCCTGGGCATCTCGCATGCAAAGCGAGCGCTCTACCACTGAGCTACACCCCCATAATCAAAACGTTGAGTTTAAAGATAAAAATATAGGAATTAAGGCTATTATAGTTCATATATTTTACATATTGTATTACTGTATTACTACATTGGATTGAGTATCGTAATATAAACATATATTTATGATGTGTTGTATTATGATAATGTATTTGTGAAATGTACATACAATATAATGATTCTTACACTATCTATATGAACAGAGATACACTCTCCTCTACAGTAAGCATACAACATTAGCCAGAATTATATCCACCTATTGCATTTTCTATTCTGTTTGATCAATATCTAATAAATAAGAAGGAGGTTGTTATTGCCTTTTGCCTTATAACGGCAGTGTATATATATAAGTATGTATGTATGAAATTAAAAATAATATAAATATATTTTTACATCATATTACATATTGTGTAGCAAATAAGAAAATTAAATAAAACGAACATATATATAATATCTATTGTATATCTAATATAGTAAGATATCATATATATGATATTTTATGGTATATGGTATGCTATAGTTCATAATATAGTATGTAGTTTAGTATATATTATAATATGTAGTATAAGATATGGTAAAGTATATACTATAGTAAGATACAATAGGTAACCTACTAAGAAAATTCAATAAGGAGCTTTTCCCTGCGTTGGGAGGACCAATGATGGCAACCTGAACACCTTTTGAATGGATGATATGGTGACCATGGTGATGAAAGTAGAAGAGAAGGAGAGAGAATGATAAAGTCAAATCCTGGCTGATAATCATGGTTCTAGCATGAAGATGATTAGATGTACATAAGCATGTGTGAATAGAAAGAGAAAGTGGGAGAGGTGGGGAGGGAGATGAGAATAGAAAAAGAAGAGAGAGGAGGAAAAAGAGAAACAAAAAGAGAAAAAAGGAAGGAGCTATAGAAACCGTTTATACATATATCTCTCTCTATCTATATGTATATATTTTATTTATAAACACATATATGTATAATTCCTCAGTAAGATGTTGTGGCTCAAGAACGACACACTTCAAAAAAGGTATATTATATACTATTTAGATGTTGATAGTATCATTAAGTAATTGCGTTATATACTAAGAAATAAAATAATCTATATTACTATTATTATTTTATAAAACATATATGCATACACACATATATGTACCTATCTACACTTACACATACACACCACCACACGTAGCGACTATATTACCATCTCTTAACCTTTCGCCACGTCTGTTGTCGTTTAAATGTAGTTTTATTTCATTCCCTAGTTCTTTTACAGTATCATTAACTGCATGTTAGAGAGGGTAGGCGGGGTGATTTCAGGACATGGTTGCTCTGGAAATGAAAACTGGTTTTTGTTTCATATATATACTCTCCAGTTAGTGTTGATATATATATATATATATTGTAATACCTTTTAGTGCAATATCATATATAAAAAATGCAATATAATGCAACAGAGCACATTATAATGCAATGCAATGCAACATGATATTATATATATCTCCTTAGCTGCCATCATTCCTACACTGTACTTCCTACCTCCCTTCCCTCTTCATATCTATCCCTCTATGCTGCAAACATATATCTATGTCTATGAGCTATTGTTTGTTTTAATACTCTGGTATAGTAGGTATAGTATAGGATAGTATAGTAT
>NAOQ01000156.1:88269-103493 GCA_002751075.1 Ichthyophonus hoferi | reverse complement strand
TAATATAATATAATATAATATAATATAATACAATACAATACAATATAATACAATACAATACAATACAATACAATACAATATAATAAAATGCAAAAGAACACTATATAGTATAGTACAATACAACACAAGACATCATACCACTCCCTACCTCTTTGTAAATTCACCTGGGGGGGCTGTGCATAGACCATAGTCTGATAGAGCATATAATACAGCAGTAATAACCCCCTTTCCGCCATGTACATGAAATTCAACAACATCCTCCCCCGTATAACTCCTAGGTCCTGCAATGGAAATGTGTTGTAGGGCTCCTTGTATATTTAATACATTCTATGTATTTTATGTATCATATTATATTATATACATACTAATTATAGAGAGATAGAGGGACATTTTGTGTTTATGTATAAAATGACGTGTACATTGTATCTAGGTGTATGTATGTAATAGTGCAACGACTATTATATTACTATAGTTACATATATGCTTTCATACCATTAGATTACCATATTAGTATGTCATAGGCATATTATCACACCATATTATTATACTGTTATATTGCTATAGCATTATATTATTATATTATTATACATATACATACGTATACATATATATATATATAGTAACGTACCAGGGAACCATAATACTAGTGCGCTATCCAGATGGACGGTAGTGATTGGATGATATAGTCTTCGATTACTAGCCAATCTAGCTTTAGGTAATGATGCAGATGGCGTCATAGCTTTTAAAGCCTGTAAAAGGAGGTTTTAATTGGTGGAATCATTAGAACAACCTCTTAAAGGGGAAATATAGGTATAGGTAGATGTATATGTGTATGTATTTGTGTAGCATTTAAACATAAAATGATAGTTAATAGCTTGTTTATTGCATTTATTGTTTTATATCACCGATATGGTTCATAATACACATACTCCTGTGCCTTATAGGTCTGTAGTTCATATACTTAAGTTGGTTGGTACACAATGCAATATAATATAACTTTTCCATACAATACTGTATTTTTACAATAAAATATCATATAATCTTACAATAAAATATGATATGATTGTATAATACAATAATATATATTGTACATTAGTACATTATAATATGATATAATTGTAATATACCGTACAATAAGGTGTTACCCGTGGTAATGAGTCCATTTCCAAAACATTCTTACGTTAAACTGAAGAGAAATTTGAAACAATTGGGGCGAGGTAGTACAGTGTAGGATATGATAGGGTAGGATATGATAGGGTAGGATATGGTAGGTTAAGATATGTTAGGGTAGAATATGATAGGGTAGGATAAGATAGGGTAAGAAAAGGTATGGTAGGATAGGATAGGGTAGGATAAGATAGGGTAGGACATGATAGGGTAGGATAAAATATAGTAGGATATGATAGGGTAAGGTAAGATATGGTAGGATATGATAGGATAAGGTAGGGTAGGACAAGGTAGGATAGAATAGGGTAAGATAGAGTAGGGTAAGAGAGGATAGAGTATGATCAAATCGGATAGAATATGGTAAATGTCTAGAGAATCTCACCTCCTTAGCCGCTGGGCCCGACACTCTAATGATCGCCATGCCTATTTGTAACATATATATGTAGTAGTAAATTACTATAGTTTGTGTGTTTTATATACAGCCTCTATATTACGTATTATCTACTCTTTACCACCAATACTTTAGTAACAAATCATACAACTTGTATATTTTTGGTTTTCCATTTGCATTTGAACATTCTGCAATGTATAATTAGATAACAGAGTATATTATTGCATCTGAAGCACAAGACAAGATTATACATATATGCATGCGTACATACATATATAAATCTAGGAAGTAAATTGCTAAATAGCGTGGTTTAGAAGGAAGGATCTTTACTGCCTGAGCTTTAAGGCAAACATTAAAGATATACTATGTTTTTGCTACTACATCCACAGTAACATTCTATATTGGAGCCATTTTGCAAAACAAAATATGACACCATCATTATTTACCTTTATAATCAATAAATTATTTTTGGTTGATAAATTAAAACTAGGCTTCCCTATTAAATACTATATCTTCTGATGAGCAGTTGCAAAGGACACTAGCTATTTTTTTTTGTACTATTATGCAATAGTAATTGCTAACATAATTAAATAATTATATTGATATAAAGAAATATTTAAATTACATAAATATTCTTTTTAATAAATGTAATCAATGAAAAGTCAAGTAATCGTTTTCGATTATTATTAGGGAGTGTACACAATATAGATTGAGGTTGCAGTGTAGTAGGTGAAAAATCACATAACGTAAATAAAAAATGGTAATAAATTTACCAAATATAGCTACATATACGAAATATGCAATGCAATTATAGTTATATACAATTAATTAATTAATGCTGGGTTTTGAAGTATTGTGTATAAAAAGTGATATCTTTAGCAAGTATAAAAATGTTTCGTGTGAAACAAATCAGGGACTCTAAATTCTGTAGTGATACGGAATAAAGACTATGCAGTTTTTATCGTAAATTCTCCGCTTGAAATAATCAGTTTTCACTCTGAGCATCAATAGGATAATAAGTAAACTTGCTGAAATTGACATTAATAAATATATCAAAATAAGATAAAAACTATAGCACAAAGGTATAATAATAATGACATAGCGTTGTCGATTACTACACATACTGAAATAAACAAAAAATGAAAATAGCAATCTGATATAAATATAATATACATAGACGTATGTATGAAAATAAACATAAAAAAAGGGAACTCAAACTCTACCAGCTTTCCCAGGCGCTGTAGATAGGGCAAACACTGTGTTTGTTCGATCAGGACATTGTAGCGTTGAGAACGTACCATAGTATTTTGACTGCAGAGAACACGCATTTCTAACCCACTGTTTAAAGTTGAATTAAGTTTTACTTTTCAAGATAGGTACGGGGGTGGCGGGGTAGCTGCCTTTATGTTAATTGAAAAACATTTGCACTATCTTGATATTTGCAGGGGGAAAAAAAAGAGAGAATAGGCTATACATTTTCCATAAAAATTAAGTTTATCAGATCTATGCTATGTTTAATTCACTTGAGAATAATAGGTAGCTAACGTAGAACCGTAAAAAAATATACAAAAAAATGGTTCATAATAAAAAGGGAGCTGAATTAAAGGAAATGTAAAGATAAAAATAGATGGAGAAAAAAGAAATAGTGTTGCAACAAAAAGCAATGTTTTTTGGAATATTACTCTTTATGCATTGAAGAGTAGAACTATAACCACCCCATAACTTAACCAATAATATACTATGTGCAGTATCCCATGTACCTTTGTATATGTAATATATGGTCCAAAACAATATTTTTTTAACCGTATTGTTCTCTGTATTGTGTGATATACTCGAAACATGCTGGTGGTGGTAAGTCGTTGACCAATTCAACATAGTCTTTTGACTTTATTTAATTTCATATTAGGCATGTGAAAGGAAGTTTATTATAGGGAAAAAATCTAGGTAAAGGAGAAAATGACAGTAAGTTATAAGAAATAAGATAGTAAGAAAGGTAGTTACATTTTGATGCAGTAGTGAGCCGACAACAACAATAGATGAGCAGTTTATTTGATAAGCCAATCTATCCATAAAATGATTGGTATCCCAGATCATTTAGTTGCGATTAAGATCAGGTATCTGCAATAAACCAATGACAATCATTTTGAAATATTATTATTATTTATGATTGCGATTGCCTATCGAGAACTGTATAATTACCAATTACTAGGAGTTTTGACAGCGTATATCCAACAGATCAAGTTACAATTATAAATAAATATTTTGAATCAAGAATACAATTATTATTATTAGTATTAATATTATTGATAAGAACATGAAAGATGAAAGTTCTTAAATCATACAGTAATTATTGTCGCTAATGCAGTTACGATTGTGATTGTATATTTTAAGAAAAACAAGATAAATATGAATGCTTGCTTTAATTTCTTACAAATTCATATATTCCTGACAACCCAATCTCCAATAATTTTCTTAAAATATTTTTGTATTGGCTACTTAATGTACTAATATTTAATAATACATGGATTTGGCGGGAAAACTGACGACTTAACATTTTAACATTTTATTGTGACCAATAAAACTGTGGCTATGGTGCGCATCCATGTCGTCACGGGAAAGGCAAATAGATTTTGTCATACGAAGGGGATAGGCTGCGAACAAAATTTGCTCTGATTTTATTAGTTCAGTTAATATAACCTACATATAATATATATATATTATATTTACTATTATTATACTCCATTAACACACTAAGAACACATACAGCTGCATTTTGTTATATTATATTATATTTTTGTAGTTGGTAATAAATATTACAAGAGAATGAAGATAACAGTAACTACTAATAATGGACAGATATATCCTTTAGAACTAGATGGAGAATTGGATATTGGAACTGTGAAAATCATTCTGGAGGCAGAAGCAGGCATGCCTATTGACCAGATTACTCTGTGGGCTAAAGGTCGGCTATTTTTTATTTTATTTCTTGTGTTTCTGCCACGTCGTATGTTTTATTATACTTAAGTCTGATATTCTTATCACTTCTTGGTTATTGTTGTGTCAAATCTATCTTAAACACATTTTATGTTATATCAATTCTTGTATTTTAGGGCTTTTTTATGTTCCTTTAATCATAGACCATATAACCATTATTATCAATTATACTATATATATTTATTTTTTCGGTTATAGTTCATGTAGTCATTTCTTATTCAATGCAAACGTAAAGTTTTTATTATTTATTTTTTATCAATCTTTTTTTTCTTGTCATAAAATAATTATCTGAATAACCAGACACTCTCTACTATCTATTGCATATCAATTATTTTTATCAAAAAAAATTGCAGAAGATTTAAGGTGTTGAGTATTCAAACATACATTTATTCCAACTCTACCTATAACTTTTTACTCTAGGTGAGGAACTCACAGATGATAGTAAGACACTTGATGGCTGTAAGGTAGTAGAAAATGACGTGCTATATTTGACTAGGAAGGGGACTGGTAGACCGGAGATAGGCCTTGGCTCTATTTGGACTCCAGGTCAACAACCTAGGTAGAGGTGTAGATGTGTATATATTAATGCTTTATTAGTTATATATATATTACCATCTTATTGTATGTGTGTAAGGGGATGATATGTTTGTGTCTATATTGCGTAAGCTTTTGTCGTTGTTTTCTTTTTTTTTTTTTGGATTTGTGGTTAATATATATATGTTCATATATGCATTCAGACATAATTGGTTGCACACTTAAGTACAAACCCATTTAAAATTTTAAAATTGAAATATATAATCCAATCACAATCTGCTGACAGAGAGTCAAGTATTAAGGAGCAAGGAATAGATATTAATATTCTAATACTGACCTTAGACATATTTAAACACTAAGCATGAGTGGTTGTTTAAAAACCCAGTAAGAAAATAAAATGGTTCAAATAAAAATAACTCTATAAGCCTAGTGACTCATAAGTTTTAAATCATTGTGCAACCCAATAGGCGGCCTACACCCCTCGAAGAAGCCCAACAGTTTATTAATGAACTTAAAATTGACCCGTATCAAATGTCGACGATAACCCAGAATTTTCCTGAACTGGCCGCAGCTGCTAGAGAAAATGACGCACAGAAAGTAGCAGATTTAATAAAGACTATGAATGATAATAAGAGGGCTGCAGATGATGAGAGAAGAGAGTTATATAGGTGAGTATAGGGGGGTGTGGGGGTGTGCGTATGTATGTATATGTGTGTGCAAGGTGTGTATATATGTATGTATGTATGTATGTATGTATGTATATGTGAATGTATGTATGTATATGTTTGCATATATGTATGTGTGTGCGTGTGTATGCATATGTATGTACATGTGTATGTGTGTATGTACGTATGTATGTATGAATATATATATATATATATATATATAAGGGAATTACGCGTTGTCTCTGTGTTGTTAATGGTATGCTTTCAGACGTATATAGTCTAATTATGGTGTGTATAAGATTATGCCAAGGTAATGATTATTCAAATGGACCTATCCTATTATATCTCCTTTTATATCCAGCAGTTTGATTGGTGCCTGACAGTTATGATTTTGTGATTTTATTTTTTCATTTACTAATCAACTGGTGTGATTAGTTGGTGGTATTTATTTATTATTTTTATTGGTGTTTAAATTATCCTCATAGCAACGAGATAATGAAAATGTATTGCTGTGAGGTCACAACAGTAAACAACATTATAATATAATATAATAATTAATTAATTAATGACTACAAGGGGTAATCATGTTTTCCATTTATAGTCATATAACTTTTATTTATCGCTCTGTCCTATTCTTTTTATAGGCGGGTGGCAGCCGACCCCTTTGATGTAGAGGCACAGAAGAAGATTGAAGAGATAATTCGACAAGAGAATGTATCCAATAATATGATGCAGGCTATGGAACACAACCCTGAGGCCTTTGGATCTGTGTGTATGTTGTATATAGAGTGTGAGGTTAACAAACACCCTGTCAAGGTATGTGTGTGTGATCGTTAGCGGGAGAGGTAGGGGGAGGGGGAAGAGGGTATATATAGGTGCGGATGGATAGTACGTTGGTGTATGAATGTGTCTATGTATGCCATCAAATCCCCCTATATCATAATAAATCTCCTCATATCATCACAAACCTCCTATTAAACAATATTCACACTCTTTCTCTCCCCCATTTCCCTATAATCCACAGGCCTTTGTAGACTCTGGGGCACAAATGACACTTATGAGTCCATCCTGTGCAGAGAGATGTGGGATAATGCGACTGGTGGATCAAAGGTGGACTGGAATAGCTAAGGGAGTAGGGCAAGCGAAGATAGTAGGCCGCGTACATATGGTTGATATCAAGATAGGATCACACTTTCTACCTTGCTCCTTCACTATCCTGGAAAACCAGGATGTAGATATGGTGTGTGGTTGGTTTTATACATACGTTTTATTATGTTTTATTAACTTTCCCTGTCTCTGTTCCTCTTTCTATACCTGTCTATATCCATTTTACTCCCTTTTTCTTTTTTTCTCTATTCCTTATTTTTTTTCTTTCTCTCTTCCCTAGTCTATCGCCTATCTACAGACACCTATATGCGCCCATATATATGTAAGTAATTATACAGCCACATATACTATTACCTTTCCTCTATCCTATTATACCGTCTATTCTCCATCCTTCATAGTATTCCTATATTCCCTCCCTCTTGCTCGATACCTTTCTTCTTTCCCACGTATACGATATTACTAAACATGCATACGCTCTATGCATATTAATTTATCAATGCATGATGTAGTCTTGCTAGCCAATAATATTATTCATTGTCTCCATTCATATGCTCCTTCCCTTTCTCCTCCCACTTTAGTTTAGTATCCGATTATGTACCTATGTGAACACATGGGGATATATATAGGCATATACATACATACCTATAAGGGTTACTCATGCTTAATTTATACTAACCAATAAGCACTCTGGTTATTATTAATAGCTAATTAATCTAATTATATAATTATACATACCTCTATACATACATATATCTCTACCCAAACTTATCACAGCTTTTAGGTCTTGATATGCTTAAACGACACCAATGCTGTATAGACCTTAAACGCAATGTGCTACAAATTGGCACTAGTGCAGACGAAACACCTTTCTTATCAGAGAAAGACCTGCCTGCTAATGCCAAAGGGAACCGCGAGCCAGAAAAAATAACAGAGGATGTAAAGGTAATATGTGATACTATGCTATATGCTATTGTTGATGTTATTGTTATTGTTGGTATTTTTATTTTTTTCCTCTCTTTGTCTTTTTTTGTTATAATTATCCTGTTTTGTTCTCTCTCTATTACCTATATATATATATATATCCTACATTTCTATTTCTATCCATCCTCTAGACCTCTTTCTATATCATTTCTCTCCCCTCCATATTGATCTTCTTTTTCATATACTTTAGCCTCTTTTTATGGTGGAATTATGAACCGCTCTGATTAAATCATAATGGTTATTGCTGGGATTGTCATGTTTTTCTCTGTATTTTCAATGGTTTTAGTAGTATAGGGAACTTAGGTTGTTAGTTTATTTTATTCCTATTCCTACTAATAATAATCTTATTCTTCTTAACAGAATACAGTTAACCAAAAAGCCGCCGCCACGAAAAATCCAGTCAACGACGAATACGTTAAAACCCTAATGGCTTTTGGGTTTCCCCGAGATGGAGTGATAGAAGCATTGGCTATAAGTCAGGGGGATGTAAATATGGCTGCCTCTCTGCTCATGGGAACCAATTAGGACTTCCCTCTTCTAGTCAAGATGGCGTCTGTGCGTTTTTGTAGCATGTTGGTCTACTAGTGCAATAATATGTAATATATAATAGCTACTTTCAATTGGATTAGTATATATGTCTTCTCTTCTTATATAATCTAGATTGAGGAGAACTATATATGCTCACGCACTCATTTATGAATGTGTGAATTTATACATATTCGTATTTTATACCTAAACTACATCCAGTGTGAATTATGGAAAGTGTTATATGACACAATGTTTTTTGATAAGTAGGGTAGGCCATTAATATTATGTATTTGCACGGATAGAGGTGATTGACCAATGTGCATTATGTTTATAAGAAAGGTCTCACTATCGCTCATACTTCCTCTATCAAAACTGTGGTCTCGGGTATATTAATTGCTGATTTTTGGGTTTCTCCCAAGTTTTCTATACGGAAACTATTAAAGTGATAGTATCAACCTAATATTTGAAAAGAACGTGCTAATTGTTAATATGAAATTCAAATCTTATATCTTGGCATTTTAAGGATACTTTAAGTATAAAATATGGAGCTATTCTCAACAATTTATAGATATGATAATCCAGTCTCCCTAGTTATGAATTTTATGTTGGTTGAATAAACATTAATGTCAAACAACGTTATAAAATACTTTGCACTACAAAAAATATTGCCGTAGCAGCTTTGGTCTGAGATTATTAAGTAAGTAAATTCAGGAAGAGGAAACACGAGAATTCAAAACGGATTAGTTAATGTTACAAGATTGCTAGCCACAGATGAGTAAGAAGGTCTGATCGAAGCCCAAATAGTAAGTAGATCGATTCTTATCAAGTATGGTATGCAGCATATCAGCACTAATACATCTACGAGGAAATGAGTTAATTTACCAAAAGGGACATAATAGTATTTAAGTATTGCGGTAAAATCAGACAATTGTAGTGGGTCTCTTTGGCCTATCGTGAGTTGGATTAACTAATACGAATATTTAATATTTATGATTGACTCCATTTAAGTCGTTGAAATTAGCAGCATTGGTGTTAACCAGAAAGTTCGTAATGGCGATAAAATAAAGTATAGAACAAAACAAAACTCAATAATAAAAGTGGGGCCGTTCACACATATGTGGTCCCCAGCACACCCGAGTATATGCGGCAATCCCGCATGCCTGTGTACATCTACACACAAAAACTTTGCATTCATTTAATGATTGTTAAACGATATTATAATATATATATAGTCCTATTATACAACACTCAATTGGAGACCCCGAGGCCTGTGGATAAGTCACTAGAACTACCACAGATTGCTATAGTTAAATGAATATGGGAAATAAGATTTAAGGTTGAAATCATAATTCTAAACAAAATTCAACTATCAATATATGTAAATGTTACATATTATGTATGTACATTCAGTTAAAATATGTAATTTCTCAATCGATAGTGACAGAACTATTGAATTATTGGGCATAATATTTGTTCATGTGCTTGATCATACTTACTAATTGATATATTTTACAATCACTATAAGTCAGCACAAACGATTTGGAAGAAAATTTTATTTCATTATTTAGCACTGTACTGAAGCTTCCTAGTCATCTTAGTGTAGACTGTCGTTAAATAGGAAACTTTAAGGGAAGATATGTTGGGCACCCCGGTATTGGCACACACAATAATTGCCACAGCTATTAGGGTTACGGTAGGCATTATAAGGATTTTCTTCCCAGTCAACAGGGTATTCCACTTGGGGTCAGGGAATAAGAGCTACGTGTACATCGTCATTTACCTCGGCGACTCAGACCTCCGGGGTTGCATTATCAGGGACTACGATCCGTTCGCAATAACGAAGAGTTGGGTCAAAGTAAGTGTTGTTAGGGCACGTACGGTGTACAGCACCCTGATGACCACACACATAGAAGGAGAAATAGTCGTAGACGTCAGGGTAGGTGTTATAAGGCCGGGTTTCCTAGTCTTCAGGACATTCGAATACAATGTTAGCCGAGGTCAAGCTGGCAATAGCAGCAAAGGCAACAAAGAAAAACTTATAAGCCATATTAAAATTCTGAAATATAATTTACTTGAGCAAGTAGTTGTTTTAGTACCATTTGCAGCCGCGGCACTGGTTGAGATTATAACACATTGTCGCCGTTCGCTTTAATGGTCATCTATTTGGTTGTAAATTGCGTATGACCTGGCAGATTACTTGCTAATATCGCGCCTCAAAACCAAACAAAAATAAATTACAATATTATTTAGAATATGACGTTCCCAATCCCTGTGGTAGAGTAAGTTGATGGTTTGATGGTAAGACTTGCTATTTATCCTTTCTCATATGGTGAGATGGATCCAAAGGCTAATTCATATCAGCCAATTAAATTAATCAAGTTGTTATTAACCCATTTGAAACCACCAATAATACATCTGCTGTTGATTAAGTTGCAGTCAAATAGTTCATTGTGCTTGTTTAGTGTTGCATTTTCATATGTTCTATGTTAGATTATTATTAAATACGCCAGACAGACTAACAAGAATAATTGTGACAGTTAATTTACTTAATTGACTGTTCAGAATTCCAATACACTTAGATTGAGCTGATATCTTAATGTGCTGCAAAATCCAACACAACACACTGAGCCTCAAGTTGTACAGAACAGTCCTCTAGTCCGATCAATTACCTCTATTTATCCAGGTGGCGCCCGTCAGGATTTTCATAAAGAGATCTGCAGCATTCAACATGGTGTTAACATACTCAGGCAAAATCTTATCATTACCTACTTTCTCCTGAGCTCTCGCTTGCATACCTTGCTCCCAATAACTCTAGTCTACCGAACCGAGAGCCTCCCCTGTAGTACGGGGCACCTGACTACAATGCGCCGCTGCATGGAGATATTGTTGCATAAAACTGGTACCCGCGCGGTGGGACCGGATTTTCGCTCGAACCATTTTTTAGAAAAATATAGTAAAGGCATCGCATCCGAACCAATAGCAGGCGCGAATTCCTGTCATCAGCAGTAATTTCACCAACTGAAGGTATCCTAATTTCCTCCCATACCAAAGATGACGGCGTCATTAATCGGTCCGATATATCCTGACTTTGCAATATATTCGATGATTTACAATGAATGTCCTTATAATTAATATTATTTTTTTGATTTTTCAATGCACTTTATTATTGGGCTATCATTATATATTATATAATGTGTAAGGTTCTTCTTATATATACATATTTATATATAGTATAGTTTACATTGCAAATCACGTTTGTTTGCCCTGCATACCAAAGATGGCTCACTGGCTCACTGGCTCTCAATACTTATAATGCGTCATTAATCAGCCTGACATCTTCTGACTATGTAAGATATTTGATGATTTACAAGGAATGTATAGGTAATTAATATAAGCGATTATCTATCGTGTATGTGCTTGAGATAATGTTCTTTATATTTGCATTTCCTTTATAGGAAAAAATTGTGTTGAAATCGCAGTTTCTGCATCGTCAATGGGCCGGAGTGGTCCTTATGAATCTATGTGAATGCCATTGTTAATATTGCAGGAGTATTACTTTTCACTTAAAGGCATCACCATTTTTGTTTACTTCGAGCCTTTCCTACAAAGTAAAAGGCATGCCATATAACACAAGATCGTAAGTATTTATATTCTCAATACAATAGATGAATAGAAAGACGGAAAAATATATATTTTTGCGTTCTAGAATAGCTTTTAAACAGATGAGAACTAACCACGCATTTGATATGACGTGTGTCTTCCATGTACCTTGAAATTATCGACCAAATGGATAATAGAATTATATTCCATTGCATGTACGTTTAGTTGGTTGATAGGGTTTGTTTATTTTTAACTGTTATAGAAGTTTAAGCTGTTTGACATTATTCTGTGATATAACCAATAACATTATATCCAGACGCTCGAGGGGAAAGGAAAAGGTTAAAGACAAAACAAGGAGCAATATGGTAAGTGTGTCCTGCAAGGTGCGAAGCTAGTGGGTATAATAATTTAGGTCAAATAATGAGTTTATGTAGATAGAGCAAAGTTGTTTTCATTCGACGTGACAACGTTGTTTTTAATCTTTATATGTCCTGTGTCTTGTACTATAATATAATTAGTTCGAATTGAATCAGGAGACTGTTGCCCAGTATCACATTTTGAAATGCTTGGCATGTTTAATTATCCGATTATGGCATAACTTTAAAATACATGTCTATTGGACTCTCCTGAGTTGATATAAGCTTATGTAATGTAGGTGTATTGTAATAATGCGTTAAATTAAAGTATTATATATTATATATTATATATTATAATAAGTATAATAAGAATAAGAATAATTCAATTTAAAACAACATCGTTTAGTATAATATAAGATAATACATTTTAATATAATAGAAATGCACTTTAAGACATGATATAATAATATAATACCATAAAATATAATAATAATAATAATAATAATATACTTTAACACTGTTGATTTCACCTTATGTTGTAGTTTTTATACATATTTAAACGACAACTGATAATTGGAAGCAGAGAATGAAAATAAAATAAAAATATCTTCATTCAATTATCACTGTAGAATCAAGAGTGTCAGTCTTGTCATAGACAGAGATTTTTTATACACTCTAAATATAGCGTACTTTATATAGACTGCTTGGCAACCCAATCATTAAATAATTAGTTGATTAAGATTATTAATAGTTCGACATTAATTAATCGTTTATTTTGACTATAACTGTGTTGCATATATTGTATATGTAGTTATATTTGATGCTATATTCCAATTAATAACATCACTACAGCCATCCTTTAGGTGATGCAGAACTTTGAAGTTTTAAATTAATCAATCTATTAGTGGGAAGGAAAGTATAATTAAAATTGCTTTGTATAACATATAGATAGCTACATACACACCTTCAGTATATATATATATATATATAACAAATTAAAGCGTTGTGAACATACTATTCATAAATTTTAATTGATTATTTGATTATTAATTTGATTATCAAGCAATCTATATATACCATGCCATATTTAGAAACCACAAAGGGATTCTGTCTGTGACAGGATCTTTCTTTTATTTTTCTGCAATTCTACCTAATATAGTTACTTTGCAATTATTTAATTCTCTGCTTGAAATTATGGTTACAATCCATGATGAGCGAGATAATAACTACACCACAGTAAGATAATAACAACATAGTCTAAAATCTCCACATTGTACTGAGGCAAATATGATATATATATTATTATTTTTTCAACACACTTACTAGTATAATCTCTGAGTTAATACCATGTATCAGAGCGTACGATTACAACACGCAGACCTTAGCCAGCAAATAGCCTTTGATACAGGCCACTATCTAGCCCGAGCAGGGAGGAAGTGGCCTACACCCGTGTTACAGCTATTAAGACAAGTAATCATTGTTTTTTATTGTACTGAATTTTATTGCATTGTATTGGGTTGTATTGTATTGCATTTTATTGCATTTTGTTTAATTTTATTTTATTTTATTTTATTTTATTTTATTATATTATATTATAGTGTTGTATTTGATGTTATTGTATATTATATTATGTTATATTTTGTTTTCTTTTCTTTTCTTTTATTTTGTTCTTGCACTCTTTGACATTATATGAACTAGTTAAACCCATCCTAATCATGATTAAAGTCATATTGATTTAAAATGTTTGTCATGAATCTAGTTTCCATTTCTTTTATTGTGCTATTTAATTTTCTTTTCTTTTTTTTATTTGGCCTTTATTGAAATACTATACTACCCATATTACCCCATTATGCTAGATTTTATTGTTTTCTCTTTTCGACACTTTGCTTAACACTGCGACCTTTAGTTTTTGCTTTGCGAAAAAGAATGTTTTGTCAGATAGATGCATTCAGGAAACCCTGATACACCATAGTCAATCACATAGTAAGAAGAAAATTAAAAATAACTATGGAATGGTTTTTTAATAAATAAATAGATATGATTTAATAAGGTGTAACCATTCGCTACTAGAACAGCATTGTTTTGTTATTATAGCCTAGCTTTAACGTATCCTTTCATGCACAGAGAGAGAATAATACTTTAGCAAAAGTAGGTTTCCAGAGAGGCGAGTATGTATCCATTAGCAATCGTTTTCTGCCTGCCAGCAATACAAAGCGCTTACATATTGGCAGTCAGGTAGGTTTTTATATTGTTTATTTTAAAATTTTAATTGAGGAATGATAATAGAGAGTTGAACCTATGCATTAAAATTGTTGCCATATATATTAATAACCAACACAAAGAGGGGTGTGTTTCTCATATGATTTATCACACCAATTAGTGTGCCGAGGCAAAGAATTGGTAATTCTTGCCCTTTTATGTTTGCTTTATGCCTAGGAAGGCTTTTCAATTTTAACATTTTTCAATTTTTCAATTTTAAATTATTTAAATTTTAAATTTTTGTGTTTTTTATCTTTCTTGGTTTTTGGTTTTATTATCACAGATTGGTTTTTCAGTCATGGTAATAGGCTCTTTGAAGCTTTACTAGATTAACTAATACGGTTTACATCTTATCATAGTGAATTTATTAAATGATATCTTAGACATGGGGGATTACAGGTAACGTAATTTAAACTTCTGCTAACTAAACAATCTTTAAATATAACTGGGCTAGTACATTATTCACATCTTAATATACTAGCAAATATATTTAGTATGAAAACATGCAAGCATATCATATCCTTTTTGATTTAGCAGGGGGTGTGGCTCAGATGGTAGTATACTCGTTTATTAATGAATTTATCATATCCTTAATAAATACTAATTTAATATTAATTTATACAATTAACTACAATTACCCAC
>NAOQ01000156.1:49200-72252 GCA_002751075.1 Ichthyophonus hoferi | reverse complement strand
TTATACGAGATCCATAACAACAAGATATGACCCTGGAATAGCGTCCTGGGGACTGTCAGACTGTGGAAACGTGTATTTATTAATCTACGACCAAAAGTGAAATATTCCTCTTGGAAAGATAACGATAAAGGAATTCTAGTGTACGTAAAATTATGAGTGCTATAAATATATGAAACCAAACATAATCAGAATTGTTTCTCACAAAAAAACAAAGCAGTGGAATCTATGTTCAAGAGTTACATTTTATTAGGATAAGTAACTTCGTAGAGGTACATGGGTGATATAATGAATCTGGATTTGGGGCCTGAAGCAGGACAGCAAATGAAAAAAACGTACCAAATACAAAGGCGACAAACCTGGGGCAGCATGGGTTTTTAGATTCGCTATCGCCATAATGCTGAAGAGTACTGCTATTGCAATTGTATACATTATTGTGTTTACGTATCTGAACACTAGACCTGCTGGTTATATGTAGTAGATCATAAAACACTATTCGTGTGAAATAATAGAAGCACAGATATTTGTGCCATGGAAAATTACGGGAATTGTTTTGGATAGAGGCAGATTTGGTTATTCTGCTTTTAAGTTGATTTATATAATTTAAAATATAAATAAGCATATATTTATCGCTAGTAAATAAATTGAAGGAAACAGATATCAATAATGAAAAGAAATTGATGTTAGTATACCGGTCTATACTTAAGTGCTACACATTGGGCAAACAAAATAAACAAAGTAACTAGGAAGGAGTGGTATGCTTATATACAATGTAGTATTTACTTTGCAGCGGATACAGTCTAAGCCAATCGGCGTATCTCCTGACACGATCTATTTCCTTAATAAAACACACTAATCCGAGAGCGATGCACTGATAGGCCTTATATACATAGCTTATATAAACAATTCCATACAGTTTGCATAATGTTTGATATCTTTTCAATAGTCTATCTATCTAGTATTAATTATATTAATTAAAGTTAGAACATTTTTGCATTAAAGAATTTTAGAACGCACTTTACTTTGTTTTTTACTTGGTCTCTTATACTTTTATAAGCTAAATGCATGCTTATGAAATTTGTTATCAATTGTAAATTGGCTAGAGTAGTCATTTATTAATCGATATTTTTTGTTTGGTTTCTTAGTAGTCATTATATTTTCCCCTTTAAAAGCAATAAATAACACAGTATAGCTTTTAAACAGTTAGATACACTGTCAAAACGCAATATAAATAAGTATCAGCTCTAACAATTACGGCATTGAGCAGCATGAAGTGTAAACCGGAAATTGTCATAAATCCATCCTTATTGGCCAGCTTTATTCTAGTCAATTAAATAACAAGAGAACAATCGTACGTCCAATTATTGGTATTCAGTCCAGCCCCCGATAAACGAGAGTTCGGGCCTATGATTCCCTGTGAGTCACGTACCAAATTAAAAGGCTTCTGTGTGCAACTGACTACCGAATTGGCCGTACTTTATTTCTACCCTTCTTATATTTATATTATCGAGTTCATTGCTTTATTGTTTTTATTTATCTACAGGCTGTCAATAGAATGAGAACATAGTGTTATTGTACGTCCAAGTGTATACTGATATTGTACATCAATCTATTTCGCTGACCCATAAGGGGCCCCATGTCTGCGTCTCTAGAATGGTATGTTAGCACCCAATAAATGTTGATGAGAGAGAGTCACATACGTGCACTATACGCCAATAATCGTATGTTTTACATAAGGATAAGAGCATCAATTTATATCCAAGATATTTGGCACTTTATTACCTGTATGAACTAGTTTACATATGTTTACATCTCTGCATTGCATTATTATTCCATAAAAAATTGAGGAGGCTAAATACGTTCTAGTACATTTGACATGCGGTATCGCATTATATGTCTAATGTATAGGTATGTAACTTATGTTTTCGGAATAATCCTTCTGAATATATAAGGAGCAAAAGAATGAACATGTTCAAAAGAAATCTAAAATAAAAAGATATTATAGTTTTAACATATATAAATAGAAACACTATTAGATAGAAAAATAAAATATCCTTAATAGATTCCAACTGTATAGAGAAAATCAATATCATAAGATAAAGCAACATCTAGGGATTAAAGCTGATACTATAGATAACATTACAGTATTTCATAAAATGAATTTCACTTTCTTTCTTAGCCTTAGTTTTTAAACATAATTATTTGCTTCAATAAGTTTCTTTTTAGAAACAAAACATATGCTATCATTGTAGTTGCAATATTGTAGTGTTATTGTTAGAAGGTACGTAATGAAGCAATACGTTTTGTTGCACATTCAACACATTGAGGTCCGGCAATCTCATGAAGTCTCTTTTTCCTGGCCTGTATATTGATTGAGTTATACCCTCAGAGTAAGGAGCCCCTTTAGTGGGACCAACACATAACCTATATAGATATGGGCGGTTGGCAGACATCTCACGTGTGGAAACATGTGGTCTGCCTTACGTCATAATATATTACCCTGATTAAAAGTATATTGGTAAAAGCCACTAGGAAGCAAGGCATAGGAGGTAGATATTCGAGGTAAAACGTGCTGATATAATAACAATTATATCTAGTGATGATTGGTTCCGCACTCTTCCTAGGCAAGACGATTAAAAGTCAATCGTTATGCTCAAACTCTAATTGTATAGAATTACAGTGAATGAAAGATGATCAAGATCTGCAATGCAATTGTTTTCAGCAAACTAGATTGTGTGTACATGATGTCACAGACATTGACTAAGGTTAATACTCGTCATAAGGGAATACCAATCTTCTACAACAAACAATTTTGAAAGTGTATTGGTATGCTCATTGATTAATATGAATAAATACTACTACATAATTACTTATGATTAATGAGTAGATTAAAATACTATATGCACTAACAATTATTACTGTTATAATGCAGCATACTTAGTAGGTGGATTAGGTATGTGATTTTACATGTACACATAAAATAATGAGTTAGTAAGAAGTAAAATGAAGAAAATAGAGATGCGTTTAGGTGGATCGAAAGATAATTCAAAATAAATATAAACAAAAAATGCAACATGTGTATGTACTTAAATATATGAATATAATTTAAATGACTTGTGCGTTCTGCTGGTCAGTATTGTTATATAGTTATCTATATAAGATAAGTTTAAAAAGTTAGTCAACACTAAGTACTACTATGGCGACCGACTATTGGAAGAAGAGAATGTGGGATAAGAATTGTATAGCCTTTATCCAGTGTCATTGCAAAATCACGAGTCCCCAATCTGTCTCAGACGTAGCCTTTTTTATACTTTCTAAATATAACATTTTATAGATGGCATATTTCAGAAACTAACACTAATCAACTAGATAATCATAGCTATAGCTATTTTATCCATTTTGTCTACGTAGAGATATTCGACGGTCTGCATGATGGTTACAATTGTTTTTTCTGCAGATCATATAGTGTAAAACAAACCCTTTAACACTAATATAATATTAGGGGCCAGAATTTGTAGTTGGTGTATCACCCGTACAGTCAATGGCTCGTAAGACATAACTTATTGTTAAATTTTAAATATATGTTAAGCCATACTTTAACCTTTTATTTTCAATTGTGTCTTGAATCTGACATTATTTTATATAGTATATAGCACATTAGACAAGATAATATAACCTGTTGTTTAGGTCACAGTTTTAAGTAAAATAATCCACAAAGGACTTTTAGGATAGGTCCTAATACAAACATTTCATTCAGTTAGGTGGTATTCTGCTAAGAGGCTGTAGGATACCTGTGGGTGAAGAGAGCAGGTTAGTTGGAGAGAATAGTTATAGTAAGAGACTTGTATTTATATATATATACGAAGTAAAAGAGCAGCTAGTATGTGATAAAGGAAGCAGAGAAAAACAGTATAGGAACTAGTAATGGAAAATAAACAATATAGATGTGAAAGTAAAAAAGAGAGAAAAAAAAGAAGAAAATACGGTAGGTAGTTATAGTACAAGAGAATGGGTGTTTGCTATCAATATCAGGATATGAGTTGGTAAAGACTGACTGGTTATATAGTTAAAAAAAATTAAAAACTTATTTTTGTTTGAGGAGATTAATGGTTGGTCAATTAAAAGCTCATTATAGAATGAAATAAATTGGTGGTCAGAAATCATAAGCTCTGTATAACGGGAATGAGTAGTAGTAATAATAATAGTAATAGCAATAGTAGCACTAGTATTCGTAGTAGTATAACATACGATATATATATAGATAAATAGATAAATAGAAAAATAAATAGATCAAGCTATATATATAATATTCACAGACCAACATTACCATGTGCGGCTAGATGAAGGTATAGGTAGGAAAGATGGTATAGGATAGGAGGTAGTATTATGGTCTAAAAAGAGGAGAGAGGTGGGGTGGGTTAATATCACAAGAAAATAAACAAAGAATAAACCAGAGAATATATATATAGGGAAATAAATATATAATACAGTAGAACATATCTTTATCTATACCTATACACTTTTTTGTAATTCGCTTATAGGATGCTCGGAGGGCCAGACCAAGATGGTTAAAATACTGTGGTGTTAGGATAGTAATAGATAGGGTTGGGGATAGGTGGGGTATAGTAGAAATAGTATATAGGATAACCGTGTTAGTTAAAAGGTAATAATAAAAAGTACTAATAGATAGTAATAAATAATAAATTGTCAAGAATAAATAAATAAATCATAAATCATAATAATGAAATAGAAGGGATGGAATAGTAGTGTTGTAAGACGAGATTAAAACCTTGAATAATTGGCTTTTATTTTTATGCCCCTGAATCTATATTAAAACTATTTTACCCTATTAGAATTCCATCTTATAACAGACCATACAATAATATTCTCATCAAAGCAGTGTTATAGCTTAGTGATTTAGTAACTCGGCTAACTTCAATTAAAAAACTATCATATATTTTAAGCTCTGGTTTCCATGGAATAAAAAGGTTTTAAGAAGAAAAATGCTGCTTATTGTCACTATATATTTATATTTATATATATATATATATATAAAGGTTCAATATTGTCGATTTAACCCTGTATAGGAATTATAAAAATTATGTAGTGGTTATAATATCCGTGTATTGTAGTTATTGTGTCAATGTATTGTAGTTATTATTATTGTCGGTTAGAGTCTATGTAGTAACTGTCTCACCTATGCCCAGGGTGGTAGTGGATTAATGCAAGCAAAGAATTTAAGATAAAAACTGCATGGTCTTTATTCAATATCACTAGAGAACCAAGAGTTCCCAATCTGTTTTAGACAGAACCTGTTTATGCTTTCTAAATATAACATTTTACATATAGCATACCTCAGAGCCCAGCATTAATTAACCAGATAATTAGAACTATAGTTACCTTGCCTATGTTGTATATGTAGCTATACTTGACAAATATATCATTAAAATGCAAGCGAATGTTTTTTATGAAATCTAAAACAACTAAACAGGGCTAATAAATAAAACATAATAAATAAAATAAAAAAATATATAATATATGTAAAACAAGAAGACATAAATAAGGTAACAACATAGAAATATTTAGTACCATTTTCCACCATTCTCTGCTGTAACTCCTTTGTTTCTGTTGGTTCTCTTGTAAAAATCCTTCATAAAATTCGGCAAAGTCATCAGCCGTGAGTGGTTTTCCACTATTATTCATTAATTTAGCTAGGAAGAGTAAATGGGATGTATTAGAAAAAGAATATTACTATTCCAATAGTCTTTTTATATTAAAGGATCTATAGAAAATAATCCAAAGGTATATTACTCTTAAAGCAGATTGCCAACAAACTCATGTGTCACAAAAGAATACAACACATATAACAACCACCAATATATACATCTCCCAAACGCTATACAATTTTGATTGATCGAATTAGACTCATCAACGTGCTTTATTACCTTTTTCAAATGCCTTTTTTTGACTTATAAACTTATTATTATTGGTTAGCCAAAACATGTGGTGGAATTTTTGCAATTCTTCAAAAGATTTACGATAGACAATATCCTGTGAATAAAAGGTTAGGTTAGTATATATATATATATATTTAAATGGACTGCACACACATAATTTGTAAATTCATACGTGTTATAACCAATCACCTCTTTGGACTCTCCATTCATAGCAAACAGTCTGATTGGCCTAACATGAGATATAGGATCAGGTGGTCCAATCTCACCGTAGGGTACTTTATCATTTATAGTAGTACCTTTCTATAGGGAGGAAGGAAGAGAGAGAAAGAGCGATGTGAGGAAAAGGGTATATTTGGTTAGGCTATGTTATCTTGTTCCTTTTGGTGTTTTCCTCTTGTGCCAATGTTTACTCCATTAGACCAATTACAATTATTGTCTACCCAAGGTTTGCAATTACAATCTGTACTGTAGCTATTATTTCAGTGTGTTAAAATTATTATCACTCCTATTATGGATGGATTCTGCAATTACAAGCAGATAATTAATTAAAGACAAAAAGGTTATTTATTATAACTGCAGAAAAACAAGAGGAGGATCTTGTCACAAACATCCCATTTATAGTTTCTTGATAGAGAATCTATACTATAAATAAACTACTTGATAATCTAACATTAGTTAAATAATTCACCCTAAGCCATAATTTATTTTTCATTTATATTGTATATGTAACTATTTATATTTGACTGTATATCAATTGTTCAAGTACCCTTGTACTTAAATGCAATCGTACATGATATGAATAAATACATATATGTGTATATATAAAATTGGATGTAAGGAAAAATATGTTAAAAATAGAGATTAGGGTAAAAATAATAGTTTGACCTAAATCATAAAAAAAAAAAAAAGGCAGAATTAGAAAAGAAAGACAGGGAAAGGCACACAATCAATTAAATGAATTTGAAAAATGAACACAACGGTTCAAAGAAACATAACCTACCTCACAGTGTCGCAAGCAAAACTGCCGTAAAGATAGGCATTGTCTAACAAAACTACGGACAGGCATATAAGTTTTAAGTGTTCTCAACATGTTTCCTTATATAATTTATTTATTTTTGCAAAATATGTAAATGGGGACAAGATGGAAGTAACACCGTCCTTTCCCCTCTTTCAGACTTGCAATTTGGTATTGATTTATTCCTAATGCTACTCTTTCTGTCTTCCTCAATTTTTAGAAGTTATTTTTACTGTAATTTCTTATGCTTAAACTCTAACGTTATAATATATATGTTGTTGTTATGTAAAGTAGGCAATACAACTCTCTAAGACAATAACAAAAACTATTTGTGCTATCCTACTATACCTGTTAATAAGTGTGTTTAAAATAATGTTCTAGAAAATCCTCCTATATATATTCGCTTTTAAGCCCTTCAAAGCTACTTAATTTGTCTTGATCAATATCACTAATTATCTCTTTTTTATTATTTTTATTGTAAATATTATTCCTTGATATTTCAATTCTCTATAGTATACACATTTTTTCTCCTTTCTTATTACGGTTGCACCCTTTTTTATCTTTTCCCAAGATGACCTCTAAGTTTTCACTGCTTCCTATCCTCTCAACTATATTAAGTTATCGTCATTCTCTTTATTATTTATTATTTTTCCAATTTGCTTATTATTTATATTTTCTAGTATTCATATTGTTTCTATATATTTTCAATTAAGTTTGCTTCATCATCAATAATGAAAAACAAAACGTTGAAGCGCTCAAAACGAGGCTCATGACACACATTTCTAATAATAGCATCAACCATCTCACCAATCAATAAACGAGTATTTATTTATGGTGCTCGACGGGCCAATAGGTATTAGGAGAGTAATTTTATTGTAATAAATACTATTTGGATGTTTTGAGGCAACAATGTGATTATCGTCTAAAAAATACGAGTAGCTCGCAACATGATGTCATTATTCGCTAACTGTCATTGACAAGCGAGAATGATAAAGCAGATTGGTCTTGTGCTCTGATATATTGTAAAAAAACTCCTTTTTATTAAAATTTTCTTTTCATATTAAAAAAATTTAAGTTTATTCTACAAAAGACTAAAAGTATTATAAAAAAGTTACAATAAATGTTTAGTCTAACTTTCGATCTGATCTATGAGAATTAAGGCATTCTTGGTTAAAACAGAAATTAGTTTCCTATTGGTTCAAGTCACGGCTTGACTTGCGGCGGGAAAATTCCATGACAATTTTGCCTTCTATAACTTTAATGATATTTTACAAAAATACATTTATATTTCCATACGTATATATGTATTTCTCTCGAAATCCGCTGATGTGCAGGTTTTTTTGCTAGTACTGTGTCTAGCTTTCCTTATTCTACGATTGTATAATAAATATAAAAACTAAAAATAGAGTAATGGGTGACATTGGCTAAATCATTTGAATGCCTTTCATAATATAGCTATTACTTATTTAACACATACACTAAAATCTGATGATATCCTACGAATATTGAATCGTCGTTGGCTAATTAAGAATGTTTATTAATAACGTTAATTGTGTTATCAAATTGATTGATGTGATAAAAATTTGTTTGTAAGAGTTTCAATCTAAACATGAGGCACTTTTATATTTCCAAACAACTTAGGGAAAGAACAAGTTTATATAGAAATAATGTATTGTAGTCTACAGTACTTTTGATATTGTAAAATAAAACTATACAACCTGCTGGCATGGTGCCACTAGGCGCAATCAATAAGAATTATTTTAAATAAAAATGTTAAATGTCAATATTAATGCTAATAATTCTTAGCCAATGGATTAATACACATATATCTCATGGTTTGCATTGTGAGTGCATACAATACCGTGATGTGATAAAGGACTAGATGTATATAATATTATATACATATTTTGTATACGTATTATTTACTACAATACATACAGCAGAACGCAGAAGGATTCTTTAAGTTAAATCACGTGCTAATTATTATAGCCTGTGAAGCGTTGGGAATATTAGAACCATTTATGTTTTGGGGTTCAAGTCAATCAGACAGGGGGTTTAATGATACACAGAATATAAAAGAGAGTTACAAGTAATCAATATACATTGTTTTTAGCATTGCTTTAAAAAAGGATAATTTAACAAGAAACTGTTCAAGATAATCTTCTGGTTACTGAAATACTTACCCTTTTGTGTAGGTTCCTAGTGTGGCTAGTCTTCAATACAAAACCATATATATCATTCCACCATGGGTTTGTTTCCAAAATCCCAGCCAGAAAAAGACGAGTATCTTCGCAGTATGTTTATGTCAAATCCAGAAAAAAGTTTAGACGATTATTTTACGGTGGGAGGTCAGGCATTGTGGGGAGAAAATGATATGAAAGAAAGAAATTTGCATCAATATGGGACCTTAGGGTTTTTGGATAAACAACAGACATCCTCAATAAGTTTCCTATCATGGGAAAATAATGAGGAAAATCAAGACATGAAACCAGAGAAATGGGAAGAAGAGGAAGAGGAGAGAAAATTGATATTTCTTAATACACACGAGCCGTTTTGTGCTGTAGCTGTAGGAGTACAAGGATCAGGTAAATCACATAGTCTCCTCACTATCATTGAAAACTGCATGCTCAACTGCCCTCCCGTCACCTCTGTTCCTACACCTACCTCTACCCTTGTCTTTCACTATGATTCAGACCCTAACAACCTATGTGAGGCCATATGTTTGGCATCTCCTCATCCCACAATGCATCACCCTGGAGTTGACAACCCATGTGTCAAGCGTGTAGTAGTGCTTGTATCTCCCTCCTATTACAAGCAAAGATGTAAAATATACCATGACGTACCCAATTGCACAATACACCCTCTTCTTTTTGACTGGGACGACCTTACAGCTTCCAATCTATTGAGTATCATGCGTGTAGATACTGGAACGGAAGACCAACCTTTGTATATAGGCCTTTTATTAGATGAGCTACGAAAAGCACAAAAAAGAGATCACAAGCCTTCCTTCCACGAGTTTTGTGATAGTCTAACCGGAGCCTCATTGTCTCAGCAACAAGGAGGCCCTCTCAGCCAGAGATTTCGGTTACTTAAATCAATGGTTAAAGAATCTGATGAAAATAGAAGCGCTAAAAATAATATCAAACTGCATGATTTGCTGAACCCTGGCACCTTGATTATTGCAGATCTGACTGACCCCATGCTAGCTCCAAACGAGGCAAATGGTGTATTTCAGGTCTGTTAATCTAATTCATAGAGTTATTTATCAATCGTTTTGTATTTGTCATGTATTGGTTTTTCGTTTGACTATATATTATTGTATTGGATTATACTCTGACTTATCTGGGTTTGTTTTATCCCTTTTAATAACTGTTCTCAATATTGGGTTTAGAGAATGTATTCTCAGTTTTGCATTTAAGCGCATATTTCAAAGCATCTGTATTATAGATATAGAGACTACATTTTATGTGAAATCATATATATAAAAAATAGAGAACATTTAATTGCATACATTCTGTGGAAAAAGTTCGTTTTGATAGCTTTACATATATCTTTCTGTCTTGATTTTCTATAAATTTATTCTTTTTCAAAATGCGCAAGTATCCATACGCAATTGTTTATATCATCATGTATATTAATAATCCACATTATAATGCAAGAATCGATAAAGAGTACATTATATTGATAGTGCATATAAACAAGGTATAGATACGCAGGACGCAGCCAATGATATATATGTGTATATATCAGTCGTTTTACTTTTATACATTTATTTTAATCTACAAATAAATATAGTTGACCTTTTACCTATGTGTATGTACAGGCATATACATTTATACTTGCATAAAACTTATAAGATTTTGCATGAACACAATATAAAGTATATTTTATTCAGTAAATTATAGTAATAAATTTTCTAACCATATATATAATCTGACAAGCATCTACTAGTGGATTCCCTAACAAAATACATAGTATTATAGGTTAGATTTTAATTTATACAAATATTCATATTCAATCACGAACTATAAGACTATCTCTTTAACATACCTAACAAATATTCAGAAGCACTCTAGGTAGTCTTAAGACATTGCAAAAACTTTGACGACAATCAGTCAAATCTCTAACAATGAACCAGTAATATAACTCAATAGATTAAGCCCACAATAGACAATTTATATTAGCATCCAGAAATTCAAAAGATATATATATATATATGTACATGTACTTATACTAGCAACTCTCAAATAATTTGATTTTATCTACAGGTACTTCTATCACAGTTTCAATCCTCTCCCACGGTCCACCCTAAACTGGTCGTGTTTGACGAGGCACACAAATACCTTGATGCAATCCACCCCGGTCAGGATGCACTCAGTAGAACTATTGTGCATATAGTACGTCAAATGAGACATCATGGTATACGTGTGGCTATTTCCTCCCAGAGTCCTAACACATTACCTGCCGAGCTACTAGAGCTGGCGTCTATTGCCCTCATTCACCGATTTCATTCGAAGGATTGGTTTCACTATCTCAAATTGAAACTGGCTCTGAATTCTGTTGCATTTGATGAAATTATCACTCTTCCTCCTGGTAAAGCTTTATGTTTTAGTACGCGATGGGCGGAAAGCCTTATTACAGATAATGAGTATACAGATACAGAGAATTCATTAGGCTACGGGGTTCGTAAGATTTATGTTCGAGCACGTATGACATCTCCTAGTGGGCTTACCAAAGTCAGTTTATAGTACTTGTAGTAAGTAGTGTGGTAATGGCTCCTAAATTTGAGTTATGATTTAATCATAGCACGTTAGAAATAAATCTACATAATTTATTTTTATTATTAAAGTAGAATTAATAGTCGTAAATGGAGAGTTTTATTTTTATTTTGTAATGAGAGACTGTAAATGGTTCTAATAGTATATATATTCAAGTACATTGGCGAATATGTTACTCATTAATGAGAAACTTCACTTGAGATACAGGGAGTGGTAATGTTTGGTCGGACACAAAAATGAAAGATGTATAATTAATAAAAATGCAAGAAAAAATATATATGTATATAATTCATTAAATAATTGTGTGTTGGTATTTTCATTTGGTTAGACGCGTTTGCTTGTTTTTTCCCAGTTCACCTTAAAAACTGCAACCAAATATAAGAAATATTGACTTGCCATTTTTTTTTTAAAAAATTTGTTTTTGTCAATCGTTCTTATTATTGTGACATCACTTAAATGCAATACGTAGCGTGATGAAGGTTTGCAACAAGACGCAAAATATTTTTCTACTCGTTCCATCCAAATCATTAACTGCAGTAAGATATGTGGTGTTTTAGAAGGTAGAATTTGTCAGACTACATTCACAAAGCCAGCGCTCTAGACATTATTAGCCCCAATATCATAAGCCTAATAATACATCGCTACTAATAGAAAAATAATACATTAAGACCGTACTGGCAAAGTGTTTAGTTGTCCAGAGTCATAATTGTAATGAGTAACTGAATGCTGTATGTGTAGTTTTCTTGCTCATTCTGTTGACTTCAGCCTGTGTAGTAATTATATCTTTTCATATTCTGGGTGATAGCTGACTATTCCAGGCAAAGAATGTAGAATTAAAACCGTATAGATTTTTTTTTAATATCGCTACAGAATCAAGAGTCTCCAGTCTGTATAAAATGAACCATTTTTATACTTTCTAATGTACTATTTTATATATAAAATATTTCAGAACCCAGTACTACTTAATTAGATTTGTATAACTATGGTTACTTTGCAATTTTAATTCAATACATTAATCAATACCAAAATGTATACTTATTAATGATTTAATTATCAAGTATTGATTCAAGATTAATAGATGAATAGTCCTATCAACAACAGATTTTACTAGCAGTGATGAAATATTTACTAAACTATAATAGTAGATTTTAGAATCTGTAAAATTTATGGAATGCAATCGCTTATGAGAATCACATAATCATTTTTACTGGTAGTTTTCAAAGTAGGTGCACGTTTTAACACCAAGGCAGCCAATTACCTCTAAGCCTATACCTGTGCCTGCACCTAAACATTTTAATTGCACATAACTAACCATTAAATAGGAGTTTAAATAATACCAATAAACAATTGGGTTTGTAGCAAGACCCCTGTGGCCATAAAGGCAAACCCGTACATCATGTGCTATTCTCAAATTACATTGGTATGATAAACTGGGCCTTCCATCTAAGTTTCATTCAAACATGATTAATAGTCGGAATGAAAATACGAATAAATATAATTTGGTGTCTTTATTAGAGGCAATACCAATGGCTTACTAGGCAGCCGTATTATCGTTGAAGTAATGCTTATGTGATGCGACAATTACGGAGAGTCCGCAAGCAAAACAATGCTAAGTATTAGCTGTACAGATGGACAACAGGAGTGCGCAGTTTATTTTTACTACTAATCTCTATCGTGTTGTTTCAATCGGCATTCCTTCATCACACCTGTATGGGTATGGAGTAGCTCACAAACCAGTAAATTCTGAAATCGGCGATGATTTATTGAACCAGCGTATAGTATTCGATTCAAACGCACCACATTCCATATGGTACATTCCAGTTTAGATTCGCTTATTGTAGGGGTCCAATAAGCCGATTAAATTCACAGAATATAAGAATAAATAGTTCATTATGAAATTGCTGTATATTCTCTTTCAAATATAATAAGACAAATATGATTCATTCACATAAATGTATATATTTTTAAAATAAATAAATAAATAAAGTTGCCTTTTATTGCTTAACAAATTATCGGCCCTCGTTCTGGGGTTGTAAAAGTCACCTTGATTCTAACTGGGGTCTATTAATTCGATTTAATTCTCGTGCGGTGCGTTTTGCAGCAGCTATGTTGAATCGTTCTTTTTATGAGCCAGTTTTATCACTAACTAGTTCAGTAAGCACATAATCATTTACGTTGTCAAACCTTTATTAGAAAAAAAAGCAAACGACTTTCATTAATTTAACAATATACCATCAACATTCAAAAAGAAGCATTACAAAATTATAACAAATGACTGAGGGAATTCATGACCTGACCAATAATAAGGTCAGGTCATCTAAAAGTCATAAGGAAGAGGTGGTATTAGATACGTTGAATAAGAGATTAGAAAAAATCAAAAATACTATAAAGAACACCACCAAAGCACTTATTAAAATAAAAAAAACCCTAGGAAATGCCACAACAACAATTAATGAAGAGGACAGTCACCAAGAGAGTATACTATTGACACAGCTTCCTCTCTTGAATAAGACGTTTTATGACAGTGAACCACACACACTACAGGTGAGTATCCGTACCTACGCATATATACACATATCATTATTATCAGCCTTTAAAATACTTTCTTAATCACATTGTAAATTCCTTCTGAATATCTATAATTATACTCAATACTTTGATTACGCGCTAATTATCATATACAACTCCACCACAGATCCGTTCCAAAATAAACCGACCACCTACTGTAGATCTTACTGAACTTATGTTCATGCGCGATGAGATCTGGGCATCAGTCAATAGTCCTAAAATTACCCTATGGCAACCAGAGTTTGTCGAGGGAAATGAAGAGATTATTGAGATTGAAAATCCTTACGGAGGCAATTCTAATGATTGGGATGATATACTGTCAGAGGATCAGACCAATGACTATGACTTGCTCCACGTTCATTGGGTCTCGAAGAGCCAGGAGTTAGAAGATTTACAAAATATGGAATATATAGAAACCGTACATGAAAGTATTCCATGTCTCGATGATATGCTGCAATCGCAAATGGATGAGTATAGGTACATATCATCGGTATATTCACTTTCCGCATTGGAGGATCTAGATAATTTTTCAGAAATTGAGGCTGAAACTGATTCAGAAGAAGAGTGTGAATGGGGCTGGGACGCACTTCCTTCTTACCAAGCCCGTAAAATTCCTGTGCTTTCTTCATTAACATCATTATCAGAGGAAATAGATACACCAAGTGATTCTGACCCATTGTCACACTTAATGGTAGATTTTGGCGGTAGGGGTGGACGTATACCCATATTGGGTACAATGTAGATGCATTTTTAGCTGTAATTATATCCGGTTCTCATCTCTTCTCGTATTCTACTCACAGCTGCCAATTTCAAATTGTGCTATAGGTATTTTCTCCTCAGTACTGCTCGACCGCTAACTGTTACAAACAAAAAGAATTAATATTAAAATAAAATATCTTTAGTATGACATGCTGCAGAGTTCTGTGTGCCTGTCCTATCGTAGATCAAGACTTTTATAATCGTCATATCAAGTACTTCGAATATTAACGAATTAACAACTTTGAATTTATTATTTCCAACTGTAACTATCATGGCCTATGTTATATATAGCCACGCTGAAAATCACCTTTCTCTACTGGAACTTCAACCAGTTTGACCATCGCAAATCATAATAGTAGCATTTCTTTTAAAAATTAAAATATTAATGCACCATGTAAATCGCGATTATGTTACTATCACACTATACAATCAAGATTGTGTAATGCTATGGATGCTTGCGAGCGTGGTCATATAAATATAAATGGCCTTCTTACATATTTACATGAATATAGTCCTATATATACTCATGCATGTGTGCGTACTATTTGCAATCGTCAACAGCTGTCCAGGATAGACGCGATAGCCACTGCATTACCAACTAATATCGATAGCTGCCTAATTATAATAGAAATACATATAAATAGCTTAAGTGTGGTCTTAAAAAATAGCATTTGCAGGTGTCTTTTTGTATATTGTTAAAGTATCACAAATGGACATAAATTGGTACAAAACCCTTGCAGGTTAATTGCAATGAAATATATTTTTTATTATGACGATACCGAAGATTGCAATACCCACTGGGTATATACATTGTCAAGTGTGTAGTCCAATCTAGGCTACGCTTGATAGAGAACATACAATTAGCTTTAAGAAAATCGAGCCCTTCATTATTCATTAGTATAAGTACATTATTTTATAGTGCAGTTTAAAATTAAAAGCGCTATACAATTGGCTTACGAAGTAAGCTTAAAATAAAATAAAAAGTATTCAAGACCAAGTTATAATTCACAAAATATTTGAAAAACATATATAGACCATTACTTATTTATCGTAGCATTTAATTCATATTGGAGATCCTTTCACGCAATCTAAATGATGTGGCAAAAAACAATTATGATATAAATCTATTAAACCAGACCCAACTCTTTCATAACAGACTGAACTTTGACCCCAGACTAGGAACCGTCATTCTCGGTCTAATATGAACTTTACATACTCCATACCCATAGCATTTGGCTGAGCCTGTACTCTTAATGGACGCATCAAGACGTCTCGCCCAGCTCGAGCCGAAGCACAAGGCATTTCCAGGGTCAAGATTAACGATTTCGTTAAAGGCGGAATCGGAAAGCGTGATTTCCTTTTGTAAATACTCAAACCAATCCTTTGAATGAAATCGGTGAAGGAAAGCAACGGATACCAACTCTAGTAACTCGGTCGGAATCGCCTTAGGGCTTTGGGATAAAATAGCCACGCGTATATCGAAGTGTCTCATTTGACGTACTATCTGTACAATAGTCTTACTGAGTGCATCCTGACCGGGATGAACTGCATCCAAGTATTTATGAGCCTCATCAAACACTACCAGTTTAGGGTGGGTGGTGCAAGAAGATTGAAAATGTGATAGAAGGACCTGTAGATATGTGTGTATTTGGTGTTGTTAGTACATGAACATGTACATGTATGTATCTCTTGGGTACTAAGATAAATTGTCTGTTGTGGGTCTAATCTACTAAGCTATATTGCTGAATAATAGTTAATTAATTAGATAATCGTCGTCAGGGTTTTAACAATGCTTTTAAATTTACGTAGTGGTTCTCAATATCAGTTAGTTATATTAACCAAACAGGCTTAGGATCTGTGATTGGATATATATATATATATATAAACTAAAATTCACCATATATTGGTGTATAATATATTATTATGATTTGTTGAATAAAAGATATTGTTATATTATAATCATGTACAATCTTATAAGTGGTATGTATAGATAGATGCATATGTCCATATATGCATAGGTAAAGGGTTAACTATATTTATTTGTAGATTGAGATAAATGTAAAAAGGGACAACAACTAACATATATTGTTGGATAATGTACTTTTATAATTTGTTGAATAAAAGATATATGTACAGTACTTTATGGTACACAAGCTGATATGAAATGGGCTTCGAGTTTATAGTATTAACACACATATATATATATATGTTATCCCTACATATTACTATAAGACCAGCCCTAATCCTGGTTTCTTAAACAAGATAATTATACAAATATCAATCATTATATACCTATCTGTCATTGGCCAACAGTGCCCTAAGTATGTATATGCTTGTATATGTGTTTGAAACAGGTATGAAAGTATTGGATAATTACACATGTATGTATACATATTAGGCTGGTAAAGAGAAAGTGCTAAAAGAATAAATGTATGGTATTGTTGCAGAGTGCATCTATATGTAGAAAAATTCAATTAAACACCCACCATCAAGTAAACTATATGCCATTACACTATACAAATATATACACGTGTATATTTATATATAGACAGTAATCATGTGTAACAAAAAAAACAATTCGGACAAACAAAAGGGGAAAGACTACAGTTAGGTATGGAAAAAAATAGTTATATACGCACACACATATATATCCATGTTTTTTTTGATATAAGAATGTTAGTTACTATATATCCAGAGAAGAAAAAAGGTCTATACACATCGGGCCAAGTAAAAATTCGGACAGTTCAAAATACATATATGTATGTACATAGGACAGAAATACACATGCAATACAAACGTCATTGGATAGCACATACCCTCCACTACTAACTGTATAATACACTAATACACATTACACCACAACAGGATAAGGCATTAGATATATATATATATACTCACCTGAAATATTGTATTAACCTCCTCATGCTCCAACATAGGATCCGTCAAGTCAGCAATAACCAATGTACCAGGTTGCAGAAAACCATCAAGAGAAACCCTATTAGGTATACTATTATTCTCTTGGGATTCCATAAGAAATGACTCAAGAAAATGCATACGTAAAGAAAGGGCTTCTAAGGATTTTTTACCGGCTATAAGATTGCGTACAAACATAGCAAAAACATCAAATGTTGGCATGTGGCCTTGCTTTTGAAGATTTCGCAGGTATTCTACCACTATAGGCACATAGGATGGTTGTTCACCTCTCCCTTGCTCTAAGCATAAAAGGGTTTTCAGATGGGTAAAGGTAAGATCATCCCAATTAAAGAGAAGTGGATATACAGTACAATTAGGCTGGTTGGAGTACCGTTTAACTCGCTGGTGGTAGAAGTACGGAGAAACAAGTACAATTACATTTTCAATACAAGGTGCGTTAAACCCCGGAGGAAACATTGAAAGGTTGGGTGACCCCAAGCTGGTAGCCTCGCATATAGTATTTGGGTCTGTATCATAATGAAATACAAGAGTAGACGTAGGTGTAGGAACAGAGGTGACGGGAGCGCAATGGAGCATGCAGTTTTCAATAATAGTCAGGAGAGTGTGTGACTTGCCTGACCCTTGTGCCCCTACAGCCACAGCACAGAACGGTTCCTGTGTATTAAGAAAAAACAATTCATTCTCCTGGTTATCGTCCTGTTCATCCTCTTTCTCGTTCTTATTATGATAATCCGCCCAACTATTGACAGCCTGGTCGCTTTGAGGTACTTTGCTATCCAACGTGCCTAGGGTACCATACTGGCGTAATGGACTCTCTTCCAGATCTTTTTCCCCCCAAAATACCCTGCCCATTTCAGTAAAACGGACCTGTATACCACTCCCTGACATAAACATACCGCGAAGATATTCTGCATTGTAAGCCTGTCTTTGAGGGTCTTCATCACTTTTATCTGGATGCTCTGGATGCTCTTGAGGTGTTAAATACCCGCTGGTAGTAGACGTCACAGGAGATTGTTTTACCAGAGATTGTTTTTGATAAATGGATTGATCAGGTTCATATGTATTGGCCATATCATCGTCATCGTCATCATTATAAGCATCATCATAGCCAGAGTATTTATGTGACCGTGATGTGTTCTGTGTAGCCTCTACTATAACACCCGGTGTAGGTGTATGTGTACTTGTACTATCGTGCATCAAGGATACCATGCCTGCCCCATTGGAATATAATAATCCTTTATTGCTTGCTTCCGCATCATCCTTATCGTTATTGGATCTATTTTCTATAGACATTGTATCTTCTTCTATTGCATCAGTAGGATGATGCTCAGTTTCGCATGGATTAGCTTCAGTCAAGGAATCGTTTTCATATTTCGTTGGACAGAGCGTATCGTTGATAATTCTATCAACGGAATAGTCCTGATTACTAGTGGTGGCTTGGTTGCTCGGAATGTCTTGGTTACCAGGTAGATCTTGATTACTTGAAGTGTCTGTAGAATATAATATTTCCAGATCATTTATAGATGTATCTGGCTCCGTTTCACTGCCCCTCTGGGAGATAGTAGTATCCTCTTTATTTCCTGTAGTTGAACCTATGCTTTCGGTTGTGGTAATAGGAGAAGATGGCACCTTGTTCCTTTGTTGGTTAAACACCAACCCATCCTCATAGGTAGGGGTAGATTTATACATATCTGTCACAATCACCTTCTGACCCACCACTGATATATCTGTAAAACTAGAAAGTAGTGATGAAAGGCTTTGCAATTTAAACAAGCCAGCCCTGTCTGCAGCACAGATATCAGGGTGAGCGCGGAGAGAGGAGAGAGTAGCATAACCACACCTATGATATTCGCTCTTTACAGCAGCGCGAATTTGGCCTAAAAGAACAAGATGAATATCTTGTTCATTTGGCATATTTTCTACCTGCTTATTACCAGAGGGTGAAGTTTCATACCATTCAATAGTCTTTGTTTGTTTAAATGTTGAGCTCTGTTCCTGTAACCAATATTTTGCATATTCACTATTTCTTTGGGGTTCGCTCTCGTTTTCCCTGTTACGCATGTTTTCTGAGGAGTATACCGGACTTATGGTAGCTTTAGCTTTTCCATAATTTCCTTTCGAAGAGCTTCTGCTGCTTGTACCTGTACCATACTCAAAAAAGACATTTCTTACACTTGAAGGGCTTACATCCTTACCTGTTCCAACTCCTTTTCTGGTGCTGTTGTTGTTAATGCTACTGTTACTGTTGCTACGAGGTACGGTAGGTTGATCATTGGAGGTCTGGTGGGTTGAGTAAGGTGTTTTTTCGGACCCTGCTGGACACCATGAGGTTTTAATTACTGATGATTGATCATCATCCCAAAAATCATCACCGTTATCTTGCTGTATGGGAAGTTCCTGGTTCACCTCAGGCCACGCCATATAGCATGAATTACTATCATCTAAGCGAAACCAACTACTATTACGTTCAATGAATTGCCGCAAACTTTTATTATATAAAGGACCACCCTTTTGCCTTGCTTTCTTGACACAGGCCTCTTTTTCTAAAATTTGGAGCCCTGCATATCCATCATAAACATCTTTAACAACTTGCTGAAGTTGTTTTAGAAAGGCCGTCTCCTTTGCTTTGGACATGTTTTCAAATAAGGACAGTACAATAGCGACTATCAGTTTATTTTTGCTTTTGTAAGCGAGTGAACGAATTTATGCCCAGGTGTTTATGCATGTGCGTGTCTTATATTGTTTGAACATGATTTTGGTATAAATAATAACGCGTTTCTGTTGTGTATTCGTGTCACAATTCTATGAACCAAATCAATACAACATTTTGCAAGCACCTAAAATTGCAATCAAGAGCTTGTACTATAGGCTGTCCCCTGAAAGCCATATTAAACCAAAAGTAAATAAGCTTTCGTTCAATATAATATATCCACATTTAGGCATAGGTACGACAAAAGAATCCAATCGCATTCCGCGCACGTGCGTAGCAACTTGCTTCAATTTTATCACATAAACTATTACTATTACTATAACCAACAACCATAACTCTAAATAATAATAATACAACTTTGCCATTTATTTTAAAAAAATGTATCACTATCGTTCATTACTATAACTAGCAATCATAACTTTAAGTTATACTAATATAACTTTACCATTTATTTTTTAAAAAATATAACACTATCGCTTTCTGGTGTGGTACTTATTTATCACATAAATATGGTTATTACATGTGTCTGAAATATTTTATAGCTATCCTGGTTAACACATCTCACACTACGGGCCGTATGAACTTTACTATACCATACCACACGTAAATCAACCAAAGTTCTAGTAACAAGCGCATCAGGCATGATTTACAAATTATTAATTAGACACCGTTACGAGATCAGTAGGTCAGAGTTCAGTTATTATATAATAAACGAACTTTCTTATTCAACTAGAGGAAACACCAACTCGTATAATAATCGAGGTTTCTCATTCTATTATAGGAAACACCACCTTAATAGAGATAATTCCAGCTTTTGAATCCTTAAAGATAACTCCCGCTTTTGAACCCTTAAAAACATCCCGCTTATCTGCATTCTCCAATTGATGTAGGCTAAATTTTATTTTATTTGATAATATAAATAATGATATGACAATGTAGGAATAATATAATAATAATATGTGAAAATTGGTAGTTTAACTACCAAAAGAAGCGTGATTTTAAGTTCAACGAATAAAATTCATTGGATACATGAGACAAATCGTAAAATGTTTCGTGCCAAGGGTAACATCGGTAGTAGAGAAATGGCGATTCTATATCAAATAATCTGATGTTATAATAAATTTAGCTCAGCCAGGTTACCTAATGGATACTGATAACCGATAAGCTTGTAGGACAGGTAAGCTAACGCTTGCCTCGCAAATTGATTGGAGATGAATGAAGCTAAGTTATATTATTAACAATATTAAGGGTGGTAAAAAAGAGAAATTGATGGGAATTATGTATACATTAACATATACTTATTATTACGATATTGATCTCACCCCTGTTTATCTTCGTTAAACAAAAGAAAAAAGTTTTTATCGCGGGACCTCATCGTCTCTGTATTGGTTGTTGTAGTTTTGCAGTTGGCGATCGTCTTTTCCTGAAATTAGAAAATCTGGCACACTCCGGAATGTAAGCCTGGTTCAGATGGATATATGAGCATTGTAGTTTCTTTGTCTTGCAATCCTGGTTGGGTAATCAATTATTTTAGAATAATAATATTGAGGTAATAATTTTGATGTTTGTAGATTAGGCACAACCATATCATTTAGTTTATTTAGGTGTCTGCCTGTCTCTGATCAGGCTTACATATTTAGAACATAAGGAATTCTACCACAGATAACTTTGCGCTTAATTTATTACAAATAATAAGCCAATCAATAAGAATCCTACATAGCTTAACTTTTTATATATTGTATATTATATACTGTTCCTGATTTATTCAGGCACAAGCTCTTCAATTACAATTTGATGCATTAATTTTACTCCATATAATAATATATAATGTAATGGATATACTAATACTATAGCTAACCACCTACCTACCTAGCGGCCCTTAAATCTCTCAATGTTGATCAATGGATATAGAAGATTCTAACTTCTTATATGGCGATATATTGTATATATAATAGCTGTGATCTAATTGTTGCTGTGTGTAAAACGTTATGGAATTATTCTTATCTGAAGAATCAACACCCGACTTCACTAAGTGGTTTTCTAGTATAAGTATTTGAATTATCTACGGCAACTTATTTGACAACAATAGACATAATAGAAAGAAAAAAATAAAGCACATAAATAGAGCAGTAAATTATTAACGACTGAGAACCGTGTTTATTATTATTTGTTTCTGTTCCTTTTATACTTCCCCGATCTTTGTTTCTTGCGGGTGTTAATTTTGGTTAACACTCACATAGTTAAGTTCATTAATGTAAATGGGACTGATCCTAAAGATTCTTATTGGCTAATACAATTTAACAAAAGATCACTAAGGCCCACTAGAATTGGTTT
>NAOQ01000156.1:17717-35711 GCA_002751075.1 Ichthyophonus hoferi | reverse complement strand
TCCTATCCTATCCTATCCTATCCTATCCTATCCTATCCTATCCTATCCTATCCTATCCTATCCTATCCTATCCTATCATATAATATCACCTCACCTGAAACAGAGCACGAGCACCCACGACGCGACTAGAATAGGGAGGGACTATAGAGGAGAAGGGAACCTTACTATCAATATCACAGTGCTTGTGTACAAACCTGGGAGAGAGGTAGGGGGGAAGGTGTAAGAATATATATAGTAAGGGTTAATTGGTTGGTACTTATACATATATATGTGAGTAAATACAATAGTTATAAAGAAATATATTAAGTATCTAAAGTTGCATCTATTTAACTGTATTTATTTATAGAAAGTGACTTGGTTTAATTATATCCAATAGCTACTTCTTTTCCTTGTCGGTCATCACACTCCAGTCAACTCGCAGTATATTTTATCTCCAATATATAAAATTTGGTCAAGATGGCAGAGCTATTAAAGATGAAAAAATAAGAATGAAGATATAAAGATATTTATGATACGTATATATATATAACACCTGAAAATAAACATATAAAAAAACCTAAGTCGACTTCTATATCAACCATAACGGCATATTAAATTTAACTTCGTGTGAAATTTTTTGGCATTATGTCTTTGCTGAACAATAATAAAGCTGCTTTGGTAAATGAAACAACGTGGGAACATAACTTCTATAGCTTGTGATTGGGTAATTAATGGCTTATATCAATCTACCAATCTCTATAATCTCTTGTTCATCAACGTTCATAGGTCCATATAGGATTAAAGTGTATCAATCTCAATTGGTTCTTTTAATTGGTATAGTAAAGACACTTCAGGCACTACCGTTTTCTGGAAATATAGATAGAGATGCAGCACATAACTCTTATACCACAACTTATATACTTAGCTGGATTTATTTCCATTACAACAACTATACATGTGTATGTATAATAATAGTAATAAAAAATAAAGAGTAGAGATGAAGTAGTAGTAATAGTGGAATGAGTACTAGGTTATATTTAATGCTTTACTCTTATATGTTGTTTCTCTGTCGCTGGGCACTGCTTGTATATGATTGGTAGTGAGTAGAAAGAGGTATGTAGGTTCACCCACCTGTAAAAGTCTCTCGTCTCCTCCATGATGTCATCATCCCCTTCCATTGGCTCTTTATCACCTATATTTACATCTGTGGGTATTCTCTATTGGTATAGCACAAACACAAGCACAAGCACTTACATATTCAGATGTATATATATGCAAGCATATATGACCATATATAGGTATATATACAATTGCATATATGATTAGTTTTTTAAATCATACAGCAAAGGTATCCTATCAATTCCATATTTCTTAAAAAAAATACCTCTTTATGTCTCTGTATAAAATATGACTAAACAACAATCAAGCCAATCAAGACGTACTAATAGCTAACCTCAAGGGCTGATGTGAAAGACAGCCAATAATATTATCCCTTGTTAATTACTAATTAATTAGCAACATTGATTGACAATTGGTTCTTAGTGTGGATATGGCTGAGGGTTTAGGTATTGGTTGAATATCATACCGAGTTGGTAAAGAGAATCCAATCAATGCTCACCTCTTTGATGTATAATGAAACAGTACAATCATAAATGTTAAAACGCGACAGGTGATGGGTTCCATGAACTAAGAATGTCATATCAGAAAGTATGATTGGTACAGACGATTAACTTTCTGCTGTGCTCCGCATTATCAATTTAATATTAAAATTAAAATTAATATTATATATAAATAGTGAACTAGAATATAAATATAACTCATAAATAGAATTGAGATGAATATAAATAATAAAATCAATATAAATATAGTTAATTTAAATATAGTTCGTATAATTATAATTATAATTAATATTAAGTATAAATATAATCAATAGAAAATATAACCAATCTACTATCAGTATATATACAATGTTTTAAACACATTCTATTGGTTATTTGTGATGCAAACATACCCATGCAAGTATCTATAAACAATATTTTTCTAGTATTGAAACAGCATACTGATCTTAAAAGACAATATATTTACTGAAAAAACAAATATGCATGCACCTATATATATATATATATATATATATATGTATATATATTAATAAGATCAAGTTAAAGTAAAATTAAAATTAAAACCATGGCAATCAATCAAAGCGTACCAAATTGGGGCATATCTACATCAGCTAGATTCCCCACCGAGGTATCAGTTATAGTTTGTAGGCCTGGCTCCTGCGAAACCATAGAGGTCCGCCTGTGTGTATGTGTTGGTATGGATGTGTATAGTGACATTCTATTATAATTAGGAATAGTAATAGTAATAGTAATAGTAATAGTAATAGTAATAGTAATAGTAATAGTAATAGTAATAGTAATAGTAATAGTAATAGTAATAGTAATAGTAATAGTAATGTAGTAATAGTATAAATAGTAATAGTAATAATAATAGTAATAGTAATAGTAGTAATAGTATGCATAGTAATAGTAATTAATAGTAATAGTAATAGAAATGGGAAAGGGAATCGTAATTGTAATAATAAAAATAATAAAAATAAAGATAAAAATACAAACAGGAAAAGTGATAATACCCATAATAATTGGCTGGTTGTCTTTATATATACTATATTATATTATATTATATTATATTTAGTAAGTGGTAAAGCATCCAATCATATTGATTGCACTACTAATGCACAAAAAATGACCTGTGTTTAAATTCAATAGATAGGCTTAGTAGGGTAGATTTTATCATTTGATGTGTATAAGTGATTGAAGATATTTGTTCACGGTTTCTAGATAAAAACTAATTTTGGTAAAATATTGGTGCGCTAAAAGGTGGAAAACTCCTACTATAAATAGCAATTTTATTTTACCAATATAGATGCCAAACAAACCTGCTAGTACGAATTCTCTTGTTGATTGGTGTATCAAGTGAAGGAACCTCACTGGCCCTACGCGCTACTGAATGACTATTGGCTGCCCGAGCAAATAAATTAATAATTAAAACGAAGCCTTGCTTATATTCTATCATACATAATTACATACATACCTACATACCTATATACCTACATATATACATACATATATACACACATACATACATACACACTTACAGTGAGAAGTGCTGGGAGTAGCCACAGTCCAAGGCATATGTACAGTATTAGGATTAAATGACGCATCATTTGACCTTGGTTCATTAGCTCGCGGTATTTCCACATTTAAGCCTCCCTCCATATCCTGAACGAAGGAGTCTAAATAAGGATAACCAGTGCTTCGTTTTATGTGGCAAATGGTATTGACTATGTTATATAGGTATATATATATATTTTGATTATACCTTACTCGACTATATAATTATTAGGTTTACTAATTGTGCGTTTTACTAGACATCTGTCTATCTACCTATATATTTCTTACTCTGTTTACCCTCCTAAATATGCTTATACAGCCTTAATCTATAATTTATTTAAATAACTATTTTAACAATCTCCTGTCTAATCATAACATTGTATAACATTATAACAATATATAATATACAATATGCATTACTATATACCATTATACACACTTATATATACCCTACCATTAAACCATACTGATTATTGTCCTCTGGTAATATACTCTCTATCTCTCCCTCTATCCTCCCTGCCCCTTCCAACCCTTGTCCATCATCACCCTCCCTCTCTCTCTCTCTCTCTCTCTCTTGTGCTCTGTTATCGTTAGGCCTGTCCATGGCATGAGACACTGTGGAGGAGTAATGTATAAGAGGGAGTGTAGAGTCTAGATATGTATATAGGCATAGTATACTATATCAAGACATAATAAGTCATGAATATGTACATGTATCTGTATATAACTGGGTATATGACCATATAGGTATAGGTATATATATGGCAAAGACAATGTTGGCTATATAGCCAATTGTCAATTCAAATACCTTGAAAGTTCACAACGGCCCTACCAGTATCGTCCCACAAATCACTCTTATCTAATGGGTCGATAGTACAACGATCTTTATAAATAGCAAGAATAATTGGGTGTCTATGACCTGGAAGGGACAATGTGATTGGTTGTCAGAAAAGTAATAGAGGAAGGAAAATGAAATCGAATACTATAATAATAGATATAGAAAGAAAAACAATGAAAGATGATGAAAATTATATGTTGTTACGTGCATGTATTCATGGAGCTATCTGATATAACTAACTATAGTATAGTATAGCTATATTGGCTTATACGTTTAAAGCTAATTTATTTGGGATTAATTGAATTACATTTATTTAAAGAGTGATATATATATATATAAAGGTAAACCAAATAATTAGGAAAAATATGTATACAAACAAAAAAAAGAATGATATATGTAAATGTTGGTATAGGTATAGTGTAATAGAACGGTATAACATGCTATGAAACACTATAATATCATATAACATACGAGAATTTAATTTAATGTAGTACCATATGACTTAATTTAATAAAATTTAATAAAAAATAATAGAGTATAGCAAATTGGGATTTAATATATATAATATAATGTAATATAATGTAAGAACCATTACTATATCTATACATACATATTTCTCTCTTATCTTCATTCTCCGTATTATATTTGTTCTTGTTGTTTTTGTTTTCATATTTATTACTTTACACTGTACGTTTACATGTCTTTGTAAATGTAATTGCAATTATTTACACACTCGTATATATATATATATGTCTATGTATAATGTTTGAATGAAAATCTATATAGTGCCATTAAAGTTACTTACAGTTATCAGCAGGGCTGGTATATATCTTATGAATGGTATTCATTTTGACCTCTATGGCCTGCATGTCAAATTATTCTTTTCAGTATAATAGTATGGAGGTACAACAGTGGTTGTCATAATAGATTTTAAATGATGGCTGAGATTGGTTATTATGCTTTAAAAGGGGTTTTATAATTAAAAAAATTAAATTATAAACGATATGATGTAGTATAGTATATCAAATAAAACTATATAGTAAAATATAATATAGCATAGTATGGTCTAGTATAGTGTATTATAGTATGGTATTGTATTGTATAATATGCTGTAATATCGTATAAAATAATAAAATACAATACAATTCAGTATGCGTTAATATAATATAATACAATACAATATAATATAGTATAGTATAGTGTCTAGTATAGTACAGTAAAACATAATATAATAGAATGCAATGTATATCACATACATAATAATAAAACGCCCTCAGACTCTACCATAAACCATATTATGCACCTATATAGCCCATATCATCCACACCACACATACTACACACATACAACTATTACTACAATACATACATACTACATGCATACAACCACTACCATACATACAACTATTATCACATCACACATACTACACACGTGCAACTATTGCCACCTACCCTTTTTCCTATTGGGCCAAGCCGAGGCACGCACAAATCATCTGTAGCCATTAAATTTAAACGCATAGTATCAGAAGTGATTTGAGTGGCTCTATCTACCTCCTGGTGACGGCGGAAAGAAAGGCTTCCTATTCGTCGCTTCTTAGTAACAATTTCGTGATCGTGCATAGGTACTATCATCTGATTGGTTGGTGTGAGAGTGGTATGTGTAGTTAGACAGGGGCTGTAACAGCCTACATATATATAGGCCTTGTAGATAGCAGATATTTAAGTGTACATAGATAGTGTCAATAAATACAGTAATAGGTGTATATATTTGATGCTAAGCAAACTTTTATTATAGCTTAGACCTCAATAACAATACTATAGGCTATAGCTTATATGTTTTATGTTATAGAATTGCCAAGGATATATATAATACTACTATTTTTAGGATTGATTTGTTATAGGTGTAATATTATTAGAGAATGAGCCATTCTTATAGTATACAATATATATATATTATATTATATTACATTATATAAATATTGGTTTTTATTATCATAAGTATGTTTTTTATAGTATAAGATATGTTTTATGTACATTCTATTATATAGAGATTGTTGTTGCCACAGTATATATTATTGCTTAAAACCACTGACCAATCACATACGCCTGTACTGCGCAATTAAGCTTAATACTTACATCTGGCAGGCCTTCGGAGAATGGAACTAAAGGACTGGTAGGAGCTGATTGGTTGAAAAGGGTTAAGGTATGTCTATAGGCTGCTACTATGGAGACAACAAATAAAAGAAGGTTTTTAAAAAGGCGTGTACTTCAATATTTATATAGATATGCATGTGTATGTGTATATGCATATCTTTATATAATTACATATATACGTCTGGGTATACATACATTCATCTAAAAGGGTGTATGTATGTACTTATATATCTGTTTATTCGATAATAAAGCAAGCGTGTATGTGATTGGTAGGATGAAATAAAGTAAGAATGTGAATAAAAACATAGGTTCAAATTATTTAAACGTAGTGTATATAAAGTATTGGTATTGGATAATGCAAATGATGGGATGTAAAAGAACAATGTGAACAAAGAAAATCAACAAAAGCTCAAACAGATAATATCAGGAAAGATATGCATATAAAATATGATATATTGGATATATAAACAACCATTTTAATCATAAAATTACATAATACTAAACATTAAACAAATATATACTACACTATGTATGTAAGATATTATATGTAATGCAGAGACGGCCTATATTACCCTCTTGGTTTTTGGTGTTTTCAGCAACTATTTCATCGAAGTTCATATTGAAGTCAAAGGGAATATCTCCCATAAACCCTGTGAGGAATTAGAGAAATGGGCTTAGTATGGGTTGGGCTTGGATGATGGTTGGGGTAGAGTTGGCATTGGTGGCAATTGTTATTATTTTTATTGTTTTTATTGTTGTTATTTTTATTATTTTTATTGTTGTTATTGTTGTTATTGTTGTTATTGTTATTGTTGTTATTGTTGTTATTGTTGTTATTGCTGTTATTGATATGGTTGTTATGGTTTTTATTGTTGATATTGTTGTTATTGTTATGGTTGTTATTGTTATGGTTGTTATTGTTATGGTTGTTATGGTTGTTATTGTTATATTTGCTATTGTTGTTATTGTTATTGTTATCATTGGTATTGTTGTTATTGTTGTTATTGCTGTTATTGTTATTGTTGTTATTGTTATTGTTGTTATTGTTGTTATTATTGTTATTGTTATTGTTTTAATTGTTGTAATTGTTATTGTTGTTATTGCCATTGCTATTATTGTTGCTATTGCTATTGTTATTTCTTTTATTATTATTATTGTTATTGTTATTGTTATTATCATTACTATTGTTGTTATTATTAGTATTACTATTACTATTACAAGTATTACTATTTTTATTATAATTACTACTATTATTATTAGTATTATTACTATCATTATTACTATTATTATCATTATTATTTCATTATTGTTACTGCTACAACTATTATTATTATTATTATTATTATTATTATTATTGCTGCCACTATTACTAGTACTGTTATTGTTATTGGTATTACTATTCTTTTAATTATCATTATCAATATCATTACTGTTACTATTACTATTATTATTACTACTACTCATAAGCTGTGCCTTTTAAATTCAGACTTGGGTCAGTCAAATGTTTTGCATCAACAGGGAAAAGGGGAGACTTTAAATTATAAAAGCCCAAGCCCGTATATTGCTTCATACACGCCAACAGCCTATCTAGCATGAGATATATGCATCTATGTACTCATATCAACACAACCAGTACATGTAGCCATACAAACAAGATTAATCAACTATATTCAAACAATTATTTCCATTATAAATCTATTGAACCAATAGAGGCCATGATACGCAGGCCTATAATTTTAAACATAATTAAACTAGGAAACGTCTTGTAGCATTTCATATAAACTCATTATACAAATATAAATATTGATTAGAAAATGTGTTTCCCTAAACTTACCGTCACCTATCTTGTCTAACCCAACCAAATCATTTTTTTGATCTTTGTCTTCTTCTAAGGTGATGTCATTCTCATTGAAGTGTCTATCACTGTACGAGAATAGAATAACAACATAGAAAATAGGTTATGGGGCTATAAAAAAATGTATTTGTTTCTTTCTTCAAAGTTTTGTATAGACTACTTACTATGTGTTTATAGGCGAAAGAAGTTGCATAAGGATAGAATTAAAAATATTATTTCAAACACAGCATTTAAAAACGTTGGTTTAGACAAGACAACAGAAACGTTTATATGTATGTATGTGTAACAGTATGATAGTATGTTTATATATGCCTGTATATATATATACATTTGTATAAGCCAGTAAAAAAGGAAATATATATATAATAATTGATGAAACAAGAGCTAAATAACGAAAGGTTAAGAAACCGTTTTATATAATATAGAAGCAAATGCTATAAGATATAAAGAAACCAGGTATAGGGTATGGTCTGCCATACATTAATTTGGGGAATTCTCTGACGTCAATATCAAAATTCATTTCAGGACGACCAACCTCAACGTCTTGTAACAGATGTAAATCATTATTTTGGTGTTTCTTACCTCTAGTAGCTAGAATAGTAATATAGTAAAGAGCTGGTTGTTAGTAGGATGTTGGTTTCTTGGAGGAGTGAAGTGGGGTATAGTATGGTAGGGTGTTATGTGATGTATTCTTATTATAATATGATATGATAAATAGAATATGATATATTATTATATGTTAGGATATATTAGAATTTGTTATGATACGATACAATATAACATGATATGATATGATGTAATATGGTATAACAGAACATTATATGGTATATCTAGTATAATATAATAATAATAATAACGTGATGAGACATGGAAGAATACAATATACCATATTTTGCTATAATATAATATAATATAATATAACATAGTAGACTGTACAATAATACAATACAATATAATACAATCTAGTACAATATATAGCACAGAAACATAAATCAAAAAAATCAAAACAAAAAGGCAAATTCATGAGCAAGCAAACAAACCTACATCCATTAGTAAACGTAGAAGTAGTAATATCGGTATAGTTATCTGGTATACTGAATAGATCAAACATATTATCCTGGGATCATGATCGGGTTAGGTTATGTATACTAATTACTTAGTGGCTTATTTTTTAAATACTTTTATTTTGCAAGTATTAATTGGTTAATGAGTGCCTTGAAATATCTTGATTGGTGTGCCTTTTACTAAGGCCTCAAGACGCGTTTAAGAAAAAATGACTAATAGAGTTTGTACTGAATTATATCGTATTTGATTATATTGTATTGTATTGTATAATATTTTACTGTATTATAATATATTGCATTATATTGTATATGATACGAAAGGATATAATATGATAATATATGAGCCATTTATCTTATACATTGTACTCTAATTAATTCAATATATCTCTATTTTTTTTATATTCCGTTAAATAAAATATTTTTCCTTTAGAACAATTATATATAATCTTCCCACGAGTTCAAAATAGCATAGACTGCAACTTATAAAAGGCCTATTGTAAATAATTAATGCATACTTAGTCAGTACAGATTATCGACAGGGTCGAAAAATACTAGACATTGCCAAAGCACACATTACATATACTATTATGATAATATTTTAATTTTTATGGTTAAAGTTTTGGAAATTTTACTACTATGTCTATATTAGTAATTAATAATATATAACATACCCCCAACAACTCCAAAATGTCATGCGATGGATCTTCCATGATTGGTTCATCCATAAAGCCTGTGTTGGTCACTGTATCATACCTAGTGTATTATTGGTTAGTAAAGTGACAAATATTAAGTATTACTTGATAAGGTTTTCTTTCTTATATATACGTTTATGTATGTTTATGTAGATTTATATATATATATATTCAGGTACGCAGCCATCTTGATTTTATTGGCTATACCTTTAAAGTGTCTAACATGTTTCATTATCATTAGTAATTATCTAACTATTATAGTTAAAATAATACAATACCACGTTTGATATATAAAATTTATATTGTGATAGGCAGATTATCATGTGAGTTAAATGTATTTAAATACATAATATGAAAAACAGAAAAAGAAAGCAAAAAAGAAGGATAAAAAACCAAAGAAAACAAACATAGACACTAACTTGGCTTGAGATATTTCAAGTGTGGACTGGTTTAATTTAATATCTTTTTCAGTCCTTCGTTGTACTTGTACCCAGATTTGACGCACATCGTCTATAAAGGGTTAAATTTTAGCATATAGCCACAGGTATTGCTTTTGGCTTGCTCTTGTTTGTATACACGGAAAGGTTTTGTGATGGGAACTAGAATAATAGGGCTGTGGGCTGTGATTAACTGAGAGGGAGAAACTGTAAATTTCAGTCTGTGCAGGAATTATCTCATCCGTGTTCAGGATAACAGTTGACCATTGCAGTACCGAATTTAGGACGAAATCCGTCTAGTCTTTATTCAGTATCACTAAACAATCAAGAGTCTCACATGCGCTTTAGATCGAACTTTTTTATGCCCTCTAAATATAGCATTTTATATATAGAATACGTCAGAACCCAGCATTGCCTATGTTGAATATGCAACTATATTTGACAGAAACACCGCAAACTATGTGCGGTTTTGCAACGTAAGAATAGTTTTATTCACATAGATTAGCGACTAGTAGACAAGATATAAAAGAGTTCCACGGGCAAACATATTATTAGATGAATCAACTTCTATAGTTAGCATGTACAACTGGGTTTTTCATAAAGTCAAAGCGAAAAAATACAGAGGTACAATACATAATTATTATTACCCCATAGGAAGGTGACTTGTTTGTTGAGAACTCGCGCCAATCCAGTAAGTAATTGTGACGATAAACGGAGAGCAAATGGTCGTTGAGGATATTGAACATCTTGACTGTACCCAAATGGAAAGGTCAGAGTGCAGAGTGAAATATAAAGGACCAATTATACTTGAGGATTGATGGTTTAGTAAAAAGGTAGATGCAGCATATGGTTGAATGTGAAAATTAAAATCTGGACATCACATATCAACCTTACTATCTTATTTGAGTCTATAAAACGGCACTAGAAACCTACAAATTAATCCATGATGACCAATAATAATGTCCTATAACTAGGCATCATGGTTTTCTCCACTCCTTATTGGTGTCCCAGATCATACACTACAATGCCCAATCATAATTACATAAAATATGTTGGTTCAATAGACTAGCCCTGTGATAATTCTGATTGGCACATCTGTTTTATTATACGTTTTTCTATCAACGTATGGTGCAATAATCAGCCATTTAGATCATTCCGCTTACCGCCGTCGTCTCACCATATTGTGCACCAATGCCAACACAGATAATTACACATTAATACATGTATACATGTACATATACATATACATATACATATACAAAATTTTGAAGACCCTTAGGAATTTTAAAATGGCGTTATTATTAGAACAGATAGCTTAGCATTGGCTTTGTATATTCTGTTTAGCCACTAATACTTCATGTGTTTCATAAGATAGATTTGTGATGTGTTCACTTTGAATAAATAATGTAGCCATATATGAGTAATAACATAATAACTAATTTAGTAGCCAATATAAGAGCTGGCGTACTAAACCAAACAAGATCTATATATATATATATATATATATATATATATCTAGTTATTATAGTAATAGAAAATTTTCAATATATTTCTATATGAATTACAATTACTTCATCAAGCAATATTCCACCATACTATAGGTATATAGAGGTATACTATATACTATATACTATAGATACCACACCAGAACCATCATACCAGGCCTTGATCACATCAAGTGTCAAGATCTCTTTCTTACTCACTCGGGGTCCAGTTTTGGATCCATCAGGGTTGCAGGTAGCAAATAACCTAATAGGTGTAGACATAGAAAAGGGATATTATGAATGATGGTGGGTATAGTTTCATATAAAGTATATGAATATAAAGGGCTGTAAAATATACCTATATATACACATAAGTGACAGTAAATATTCATAATTAATTAATATTAAGTTTTTAATTTACTTAGTGTACACTGTACTTTATTCTTATAAAAGTTTCTATCCACGTCAGTTCCAGCACTAAGAGTCTGACAGTGTGACTAAATAATATATATATATTGTTTCTTAACATTTTTACCTACAATTATGATATGCAGTGCACAGTGGATTATATAATGACTACACCGTAGTTATAACTACAACACATTAAAATGATAACCTTAACACAGCAGGATAGTAACGTAACAATAGCACGGGCCCCTATTGATAGGTAAGTATATAAATATGACATAAAATTGGAAACTAGTGCAACCAGCAATACATTGTTTTTTTAAGTTAACAAATTCCGTAAGGAAAAACTAAATCTACTAAGATTCTAGCATGCCAATATTTTTGGAGTTAACAAATAGTGGCAAAACAAAAGCATATACTGAGAAATGCACTAAAATATATTATTATCAGTGATATTAATAGTTTGAATATAATGTAAACATCACTACCAGAGCTTTTTATTTGTAAATGCCTAGACCTTTAATTACATAATTAGGGCACTATATATAAATGGAAATAACATAAAAAACCAATACAACTACAAGACTAAGCAATAACTAGGATGCTCTGGGCCTAACCATTCATTACAGAGCCATTATAACATAATTGTTTTATTAATTATAGGCTATTAATTAAAAATTGAAGTGTTACCAAGTTCATCTTAAATTGTAGCTAGAAAATGTGTTTTTGGTTTGTATTTAATAATGCTTAGGCAGAGAATAATTTAATGGTGCATTGTGACTAACTCTTGCAAAAACAAATAAAAAAAACCATTGAATAGTACCTTGGTAGGTTTGTTTAAAAAGCTTCTCTCATAATAGAAATTAAAATCGAGTTTAAACAACCGTGTAATTCTAATTAAATATAAAAATGCTTTTTCATATATATATCAACTTGCCCACTATTTAATGTCTAACGGTTTTAAACAGCATAAATTTAGCTTAATATATGTACATCATGTTTACTTCAACCTATGTAGTAATTATGTCACCCACTCTCAGGGTGGCAGCCGACTATTGCAAGCAAATACTTTAGGATATGTAGCTATATTGGACACCGCAAACCCCTGCACGCTACAATTTCAACCTACCACACCACTCCCAATGTTCCCTCCCGTCTGCAAAGAATATCTTGAGCGAAAAACATATTTTTCAATTGTTTTTTCCAGTATTACTGTGATAATAAGGCTGTAAAAAAAATTTTATCAGTGCTGTATATTATTTATTTTTTTGGATGAATTGAACTGTAAAAAATATTAAACTTCCCATTATTACATAGTACCAAATAGCTGTATTAAATATTTTGCCTAAATAGAACGCATTCTTATTTTGGTTTTAATATTAATTTTTATAAATATATCGACAATGGGTTAAAACATTATTTAATCAATACAAGGTTGGGACATGGATTCTTATAACAACGTGAAGCAAGAGGTGTAAATGGGTGCTGAGTTATTGTCAGAAACATTGATGGCCTATCAAAATGTTGGTGTTATTAAAACTGCTTTGAACAAATTTACTAATATCAAAAATATATAATTTTTTATGTATTTAACAGAAATATTGTTTTAAAACTATGGTTGTACTAATCTGTACATATAGATGCTCTTACTAGCATTGTATCTACATAATACATTTGTTTTAGCAAGCATAATCAACTATCACTTAATTATTAAATTATTGGTAAGACTGTTCTTTTTTATTTATTTTTCCAAAGCTAATTATAATATTATTATTTATTTATTAAAAAAGAAAAGAATATAACTAATATCTCTTACAACAACTGTAGAGGATTGGGAATAAGGTCTTAAAGATACTGCGATTAGTAGAATGAACAGAAGAGTATCAGTAAATTTTTTAACTCTCGAGCAGCAGAAATTTTGAAAAGTAAGGAATTATAATTGCCTATATATTTATTATAGTATGCTAATTTATTTTTCTTGTATAAAAGTTAAAGTTCCCATACTACCGGTGTATGGACTGGACGTAACTAGCCTTGACAAGAGAAGTGCATTTCGAATGCAACCGCAATATACGAACTATCATATTATAAAATTTTATTTTATATCTCTTGGTACTAAATATTGTAAGCTTGCTTATTCTATTGTCTTTACACGTAATTACTTGATAGAAATAATACTTACATCGAGTAACTCGATTAGGATCAGTGATCAATTCTGGCGCTGTGTAATGATTATCTCGCCGCATTATAAAATGTTTATTATGAGCCCGCCAAAAAACAATTGATATGCTCCTATTGGTCGCTTAATCTCAAATGCAACATATGTTTGAAACAAATGTACTTTTTAGAACCCAATTACAAGAGTTTCTTCTAAAAAATAAGAAGGAGGAACAAAAACAAAACAAATTTAATTTTCATATTTTTCAAATTTAAAATAAATATATACTAATTATATTTTATTTGTGTTAACATTTTGTATAGGTAATCGTGAATCTACCGACAAAACTTGATTGGTAATGGCTATGATAAAATAAATCAATGTGATTGGACCAATAATTGTAAAACAAGACGCGAGCTCATGTTGTTGTGCAACCAACCACCCCAGTGTGTGTATAGATGCGCATGTCGAACCTTATAAATGGGCTCTTGGTCCAGTTGTAATAATGTTATAGCTATATACCCTCTATGTAACCTCATGTGAAATATTCAAATCTCTTGCTGGTTTTGAACGTATGCTGTTATTAGAACTATGACTCAATAATGCAAATGACCCACTAAGTGTGATAAGGATCCTGTAGATACAGGTTGAGGAACCCGAATATATATATATATATATATATATATATATATATACTGACAAGAATATCAGTGCTTACTTTCTATATGCTCGCACTTTTTTGAAAAAAAAGCTTTATGATTTATCTAAGATCGGTAATCAGTGTAGTTTTATGCATAAAGTTATATATTTATAAATAAACTTTGTATTACGATTTTTGAGAAATGATGATGGGGTTTTTTCCATCACAAAGCACTGCATGCATTAACTTCATAAACTATTACTGTAGAAACTGTATAAGAAAAATACATATTCAATTCAAACATGCCATTTACATTTACATTATGTCATTTTTTGACGGTTGCATGCATCAATACTTGATGAATGTAATCGTTTAATATGTTGCACTTGGAAGATCAATTCGGCATAGTCGTTAATCACAAATATAAACATATAGTTGTGAAATATTATGATAATTTAATAAAAAAAACTAGACTAAGTTTGCTTTTTAGGCTCTTTTTTATTTTTTATAATAGGAATTTGGTATTTGGGATAGTTTCTATCAATAACCTTGTAATAGGCAGTAGATAGTCGATTCCCTAGTCAGTATATGTTTGTAGACGGAATAAACCAATAGGTAAAAGTAAAATGGCAGTGGGTGGGTAGAAATTTTCTACCAAAACAAAGACTATTTTTTCTAAAACAGGGATAGTTAATAGGTTTGGATATTTTTTTATATGATTATAACTATATAATATTATTAGTAATTACTATGCCATATATAGTCTGGAAAAATAGTTGGTGCAATCCATTGATGTTAAATTCCAATCCAACATGATCAATCAAAATTGAATCAGTCAATAGCAGAGGTCCCGCGAATATAAGCCGCCATTTCAGATTATATGTTTGAGGGTTCAGATAACTCATTGTTTAGGTATCCTGCTTAAGACAAGTCCTGTTGACTTGTTTAATAATAAAAATATGTCTTGGCATATCTGTACTCCGTATATGCAAAGGGACACGTCAAAATGCCTTTCAATTTGGTATTTCCTCTTCGTCTAAACAAATATATGCAACAGGAGAGTCCTGTTTTGACTTATTATCCCCATCAAGTTTCCTTCAGAAATACATATTAATGGAATTGCCTAAGGTACCATCTATCATGTAGGATGTATCTAATGAAGATATAGCAATGTTTAATAGGCAAACAATACCCGAACGGCGACATTAAATTGACCACAGAGCGTTAAATGAGATTATGTCTGTACGGGTTATACATGGATTGATGAATACATCTCCATGGCCAGATTAAGGTGATGGCATGGTATCAGTGATGTCCATTGTAAAATATCATGCCTTTGTAGTGGCTTTTGAGGAAGCCAATGAGAGATTGTTTAACCTAAACACCTTCCAGAATGTCTGTATTGTGCTAAAGCCAAGATTTAAACCACAGCATTCTTAGTTTGCAAGCTTACTGTTGCAGGAAAGCCAAATTACTGCAGTTGCAATCTAATTGGACCTTTGCCACCAATAAAATCTGATAAGAATGGTTGGTTATAATTGTGGACAAATGGAGTTGGTGGATTAAGGCGTACCCACAAGAATGATGTGTTGGGATATTTCACACTTTGGCATTGCAAATTCAAAGGTATGAGTGGAGGATGTTAAAAAGGAGGTGTTAAACGACAATGATACCAAATTTGTTTACCAACACTTTCAGAATTATCTTCCCCAACATGGGATTGTCCAACCAAATGCCATCATGCCAGCAGTGCCAAAAATAGCACTTGTGAATGAAGGAATGGGTTCATTGTGAATGCAATCTGTGCTAACATGATGTAGTTCATGCCCCAGTGATTTTTTGAGGCAGAAGATGCTTTGACCCAGGCCCACATCGCTAATATCTAATATGACTGACATCTGCTTTGCCAGGTTGTGTCCATTTGTTCATTGAGCCAATGGTCATACCCCTCTATGAAAAGCCCGAGAGTTTGGGATTGGGCTGTCTTTAAGGCTCCTGGGAGAATAGAGCATCTTTATTGGCTATTCTAATGATAAGAGGGGCTACTATATTTTGGCGCCTTTATTGAATTATGCCATCTATACGGTACAGTGGGTACTTTTTTTTAGACAGGTTTTTACTCATGGTCTGACTTCGTTGATAGTATGTTTTCTCAAATTAATTAGGGGTATTTCTGATCTGTCAGGTATAGTCATGTCCAATGGGATTACTACTATGTAATGATTCGCTGTGACTCGCGATCATCAATATATAGCAATGAGAGATATTTTTATCAAAGCTGAGATGCTTAGGCGCATTTCCAAAAGCTTTATGGGTGACTCCAAAGATGCTTCGACATTACTGGGACGTTTCCAACCAAGAATGTGAATTTCTATAAAGTTTCTTATGTTCCACAATTGGGCAAAGAGTTAACAAAGTATCAAGTTCTCTGAATGTTAATACATCCGGGAGCAGGTAAGGTATTTCATACGGCCAAGCAAAAGAAAGGCCAACGAAAAGTCCGATTCTTCTTGATCACGTGAAATCAGCCCCTAATGATCCAACAGGAATAAGATATCTGACGTCATTGCACCAGAGCGTTATCGGTGCTTATTATGGATAGCGATTGACGTGAGTCGATATCCAATTCACTATTAAGTTTTCTTGCGAGATTCAATTCACGGCTTAATAAGGGCCATTGATTGGGACATTTGAATGCGCCTCAACACCTACAACGATGGAATGTGGTACATTAAAGAAAAGCTCAAACTGATAGCATACATAGACGCGGACTTCAGAACCAGACTGATGCAAAGAGTATATGGCTATTTCCTTTGCAGGCCTTGTGGACAGGGTTCAGCAAGAAACAAAGTGTATGCGCCCAAAGCTCTACCGAGAGCAAATTCATTGCCTTAAATGCATGCACCCAATAAATTATTGTACATTACGTTATTGTTGGATTGCCTAGGGATCAACTGTCGGTCAGTAACCATGTATGGGGCATTCAAAGTACCGTACGATTGTGCGAGAAGGCCTGTTTTCCCAAGCAGACGAGGCATGCAGAATAAGGTACTGGGAGACCAAAGAAAACGATGGGGTCATTATAAAAGAGTTCCCCACCCAACCTCAAGCTG
>NAOQ01000155.1:99930-115751 GCA_002751075.1 Ichthyophonus hoferi | reverse complement strand
AAGAAAACATGTAAAAGTACAGATAGATAGGCATTTCAAAGTGTTGGTCACTTGAATATTGTGAAAAAAATTTGTTGTTTTTTAATTCTAGATATAATAATATTTTGTCAGGTAGATTTCTTTGATTTCAGTTACATTACTAGCTACCCCAAACCTTGGACATAATTTAGGTTCCTACCTATCCCTGGAAAAAAAACATACTACCGAGTAATGTTACCCATCTCTGATAGCGATAAGACTGAACCGGTGGAAAACCGCATTGGTATGTATTTTCAATGATAACTCTTATAAAAATGAGCATGGGAAAATATCAAAAACAGAACAATTAAATTTTTCAATTTATATATACTTTAGCGCATTGGTAATTTATTTTTTATAGCCTAAAATCCAAGTAAACTATGAAAGGTAATTTCACCCGCTCCTTTAGTTGCTTTTTTGTCTACCTCTGCCCATTTCTACCTACGATCGGTTATCAGTATATGTATATATATATATATATATATGGGCAGTTTAAATCTGTAAATACAAGTGAGCGTTTGATGGATGATTGCTTACTTTTTAGATTTTATGTGAATCGAACCAGTGTTTAGTTAGATAAAAAAGTGCGCGTTGGGATTTAGATACACTAACCAATAATACATCTCACTCATATCTGAGTGAGCCAGTCTATGTTCTGAAAGTTCCAAGCCATAATATATATTTATGATTGGCTTATAAAAAGGTTTGGCGAATATATTAGCAAGCTCCTCCATGTCTGCTGGGGTTTCAAACTGAAGAAAAGGTTTTTAGTGATTGTTAAATTTTGTGTGTTAGTATTTTTATTTTTACTTTGTTTTTTAAATAAGTTTTACTTCCCGGAATTGATCTACTGGAGTAAATTAATATTCGTTTAAAGAAGGTTAAAATCAAACGTTCTGCAAAGAAAAGAACAGGTTTTTTTTCCAGTCGTTCACAGTTTATTTATGTAGTATATACACAAACCTTTATAGTTTGACGTTACGCGTCTGGTACACAGGGGAAAGACAAAGTAGCCGACAAATTGTGTGCTGAAACTTTTTATTAAGACCAGTCTATAAAAATCATGACTCTGTCCTGGTTGACTGTCGCATGCAACTCGGCTCAAGGCCTACTTCCACGCGCTTCTAGAGTTCCTGTTGCAGAAGAAAAGAAGACTGCTAATATCTTTGTGGAAATTCAACGCCTGACCACTTATGAACTCCCACGGACAAGCACTGACAAGCCGCAACTAAATTCTGTTACACCTCTTGGCTATCCTGCGGCTGAATTTGTTGTTCGTGAAATGGGTAACATGGGTTTTTAGGCAATTTTTTATCTTCGAATTTTCAGCAAGCCTCCTCTTAGTTTCCTTGTCGTCACAAAATGGGACCATCCCCATTTTAACTTCTCGTTTTGGATGCAGGACCGAATATCGCGTATAGTGTCTGAACGTGGACGAAGAAAGTTGACGTTAGTTTCCTGGTTTATAATACTTTTCTTTGACATGGCTCTTTAACATCTCGTTTTGAATGTAGAACCGATAATCGCGTATGGTATCTGAACTTAAAGACTACGCGGCAAAGGTCAACGTTGACATAATGAGTGGACTGGACGTGAACGAAGAAGGTTGACTTTAGTTTTTTGATTTATATTACTTATCTTTACCATTGCTTTTTAACCATCTCGTTTTGGATGTGAAACTAAATATCGCGTATAGTGTCTGAACTTTAAGACTACGCGGCAAAGGTCGGCATTGACATAAGGAGTAGACGGAACGTGAACGAAAAAAGTTGACGATAGTTTTCTGATTTATATTACTTATCTTTAACATGGCTCCTAGAGCCCAATTATTGCACTTTCAATATGTTAGCATGTTTCCAACTTTTCTTGAGCTATATATTTATATATATGTTATAGAGAAGAAACTAATGCTAGTCTATTGTCTCAGTGGGACAATATGTGGGGAAGGTAGCGGTCGTTTTTACTTAGGATATTAGATAATATTTCTTGAATAAAATTATTTAAGATAATCGAAGTTCCAAGTTGTGTTGAGTTGCTTCCTATACGTCAAATCTAATGGGGTTTTACTCTCGCGTAGGTTTAGCTAGTATTTTTAACGTTTCTCAGTCTTTGCTATTAATTTATATGCTTCTTTTGTGTCAACTACTACTATTATTCATCTTAGATTTAGTCTGCCTCCTAATTGCTCTAGTATAGTAGGGACGACTATGTAACGTCCCATAACTCGCAGCCGTCATAGTAATGATTTATTAAAATGTAGTATATATATATGTATATATGCATATATCGCAACTGAATCGACATGGGGAGAAAGCTTTTCTTATATGTAATGTGATATTCACAAAAGATACATAACCATAGTGATGTAAAAAAATATTCTTCAATCAGGATTGCATATTACACCCAAATCAACTTTGAGGACCAAATCCCCACTAAGCATAAGTACAACGCAACATCTGAAATATATATATATATATATATATATTCTGTTTTTCTTTAAGGATCAATTACTTAGTAATGTACATACGTTATTAAGACTTCCTTTGGTACAGTGAATTTTACTCATTATATACTTTTTTACTTTTTTACGGTTATGTTGCAAATGAACCTCAGGTTGCTTATCATATATATATATATATATATATATATATATATTGAAGGTCAACTAGTTGAATCTGGAGTTCTTCTATATCCATCTATCAACAGAGGGAAATTTGGGTGCAGCTGACTAGAGTTTTAGCCTGCCGTTTACTTAATGACAACAGTCGGATAGAATTCAATACAACAGATACTGGTTTTATTTCTAATAATTTTAAATTATGTTTGAATAAAAGCAATGGAATATAGGTAGATTGAAGACAATAATCTGCGATTAACATTAGTCATACGCTAATCACACACTGTTCTAAATTCTTAGACTACCTGTAGATACTAAAATATTCGTAAAAATATATGGGTAAAAACTTCAACTATAGACTTATTGTTACGTTATTTAAAACTAATACTAATATTTACTTTACTTACTGTATATTTATGTAGACGGATCAAAGAAAATAATGTACAATTAGCATTAATCGCACATTAATCATGTATTAATTGCATTTCTTAGATTATGAAATATGTCGAATAATATATGGGTAAAAATATTGAGCATTACACAACCCTGCCCTATTTGCCACCATCGGACAGCATATCCGAGCACACAAACTGTTACATTTTCATCGAGGCAAAAGTTGCCACAAATGCTGTAAACGTTTCCCATTCCTTCTGGGAATAAGCCATCAAAGACGCCATATTCACCCGCAAGATTGTACCAGCCACTGCTCTCACCATGGACAAGTCCTTCTGTGTTCTCTGGAATCCTTAAGCTGTCTCAGTCCACTGCCTGCACACCTTTTGAGTATAAGCTACACTATCATACAGGCCCAGCCATTTGTTCATCCAAGTTCACCATCCATGCACACCAAGCCTGCTTAATTGGCTACACAGACAACCTATATGGTTGGATTGTACTTGATTGGGAGCCCCAATAAACAACAGTTTAATGGAACTTGGTCTTTTTCAAAGACGTCTTCCTCTTCCAATTGCTCTCTCCTTTGTTCCAGCAAGACCCTTGCATCCCCATTGTTACTCCTTTTACTACTCCTTTTACTTCTGTCTATAACCAAGCAGACACAGCCTCTAGAGACTTTAAATATTAGGATGATAATCTCCCTCCAGAGGATATCCAGTTTTGGACAGAGTTATGTGAAAGAAACTCCTTTACCTTCTCCATCCTCACCATCCATCCCCAAATTCTTTACAGTGGCTCCCAAAATTTCTTGATCTGATAACCAAAAGAACTCAGATTAGTTTATTGAGCTAGACGAAGACTCTCAAATCCATCATTACAACAGATATGCACCCATCGCTGCAACTAGTGACTGCCATTATGGCCAACACAAATAACCAATATAAGTAATGTCCCTCACACTTTCATCAATATCACCCCTCCTTCCAAACTAGGCAGATCCTAAGAATTTTAAGGAAGCAATGCATGCCCAAGACAGAATGTTTTGGATTATTGCTATATATACCAAACTTGCAACAATTAGCAAGTTTTATACTGTGATGCATGTGTCTAGGGAGGAAAGCCTGAAAGCCATCACTATCCTTTACAGTCTATTGGTGTAACATAGTAAAGGTGATCAAACTAAAATAGTATTTCAACACAAAGCCCAACTCTGTGTCTAAGGCAGTGTGGAGATGAAGAATAGGGACTTCTTCAATATTTTATCATTTGTGACTAGCCTTGTCACAGTAATAATTCTTACTACCATTGCTGTAGCTTGTCATTATGAGTTGACCTAACTTGGCATCACTTCTGCATATCTTCATGCTACACTTCCTGGACCTGTACATGTACCAACCCCAATAAATAGAAGCCTTTGAACACCCTAAGTGGCCCTGTGAGCCATCAAAATGCTTATATGACTTGCATGTGGTCATTTTTACGGGAATGCCATGCTGGATGTCTTTCTCTATACCCAAGGAAAGCACCCTGTGAATAGAGACCTCTGTCTATACAGTTTCTTTAGCACAAATCATTTTCTAGCATTTTTCTGTTATGTAGATGACATCTTAATCATCTCTGAGCACCTTGAGAATAAGGATGCAATGATCATGGTGTTTTTATAACCACTTACAACCAAGAACAAGGAATGACCTACTGAATTCTTGGATTGCATCATTCATATATTTTTGTAATAATATAAAGCTATCACAGGCCAACTACATTAAGCAACTAGTTAAGTCATATGGCCAAGACAATATCCATTCAACATATGCTCCAATATTGCCTAAACATATAAAGAAGGCTGCCAATGCCACTAAAGAATTTAAACTGTACAATCTCACCTTTTTCAAGACTATGATTGGCTGTCTACTATGGATCACCAGGTTAAGCTGCCCTAATTATCAGTTTTCTGTCAGATATCTTGCTGCTACATTGGAGAACCTACCAAGGTCATTTGGGAAATGTCAATGCAACTGTTGGGCTACCTCAAAACTACAGCTGAGGAAGGTATCATTTATGGCCTTATTTCACTAAAACTTACTGCCTTTTCAGTTGCCAATTGTTCAGCTGATTCAAGAACTTTATGTAGCACCTCTAGCTACATTATTTACCTTGCAAGGACTCTAATTGACTAGCTCTCAAAAAACGGAACATTACCACTTTTTTTACAAATAAGAGAAAGCTGTTGGAATTTAAGCTGCTAGTAGGGGATTTGGCTTCACAATCTATAGACATGGGATGTCTATTTTCTGCTTCACTTGAGCTGATGTTAAAGTTCTTTAAAAGGTTTCTTGACCTGTCCTCTTCACTGGTATCCAAAGAGAGTTGTACCCTCTATTTCGTTTCGTCTACAAATCTCAATTTTATTGCAGAAGCAATGGCAGTCTTATATTTTACTCTTGGTGTTGTAAGAGTAGATATATCTTATCTTACTACTGTTATAACTAACCACATGTAACAGATAAAAGGTTTTTCATGTTGCTTTATTATGCAATACTATAAACCCAGAATCCAGACTAAGTCTGTGATTGATGATTATACAGTTTTTGGTTTAGATCAACAACAGTTGGTCAAGTGATAAGCATTTAAAATAACCACATTATTGAATAAGTATTTAACCTAACTGTTATCTAACATGTTGTTAGCAATATATTGTACAATATTTATATAAAAAATCATTCTAGATGCCATGTATCATATATATATCATCAATAATTATGTTTAATTAAATGCCAATGACCAATACGATTTAAAAAAACAAACATAGTAAATGCATGGGCTGGATTAGACTAAACATCTAGTCCTAATTAAATATAATTATAGAAATTATGTAATTAATTAATTGTTGTTAATTAATGTTTAACTCTTAATTACTGATTGAAACCTCAGTTAAAATACTATTGAATGTTTAGAGGCACAATGCTACATGAGCAATAAGTATTTTCATACAAGACGGTATGATGCATATAGCCTAACACTTGCAGAGGCAAAAATACTTCAACAAAAACAAATCTCAATGTACACTACATGTTAATACATCTCCTACATTGTATTTCTTCTTGACTGCCCATGTATTAAAACCAGATGTGTAAGACCTCATACAGTTAACTAGTGTGTGCATTCTAACTCACAGAGAAGAACTCTGTCTTAAGAGGCACAAAGCACATTAAGGCTAGTTATTCATATATCCAGGACTGCATAAGGAATTTGGAGCTTGAAATCCCTTTCTGCTTCACAGAAATGATGGCAACAGATGATTGACAAAAGCAATATCTTCTAAAATTTACAAGAAGGCCGAAGTCTTCATGCACATGTATGAACCTTATATTCTGTCAGCATGTTATGCTTGGTATACTGGGTGTAAGGAGGTGTTAAAACCATCATTTTTAATCAGAAATTATGATCACAAATGATAGCATTATTTACTATAATTCTCAAAGTCCCTGTGATTCTAGAGCACCAAGTGTAACAGAAACAATGCTGTATTCAGTACCCTAGCATAGTATATATTGTAATATTTGGGAGTACTAAATTAAAAACTTTATTGGGTATATTAATGTTAGTAAAAACGCACTACCACAATTGCATCACTCTATGATTGTTGAATATGAGCCTGAATTGACCAGGAACATAATATAGCATATAAGACATAGCATGCTTTCATATTCAGAGTTTAAACTTTTGGTCACTAATTGTTACAAGTACAAAAGAAAGTTAACCGTGCAAGCATTTTTTACAGTTCTAAACACATACACAATTAGACTCATACCAAAAATATTAATAGACAATGCAATCAGCTCATGTCTGATCAAATTTAAAAAAATTGCTTCAAATTATTCAAATGAATCCAGAACATTATGCTTGAAAACTCACAAAAGTACCAGGTAACAGTACTTGAAAAGATTTATCCAAATTGAACCTTGCTCCAGAAAAGACCAGAATCACCAATCTAGACAGAGCTTCCCATTTCACAGATTCCAATGAAACTAAGATATTACACACATTTCCAGATCCAACCATAAATGTAACTATATATGCAATCATCAATTATCAAATTCAAATTACTGACCTAGAGATGGAAGAGATTCTAACTTCAAATAGGGAATTGATCTTCAGTTATCATCAACCGACTGATCACAAGAGAAGATCTTAATTATAATATAACATCTCTTTTAAGTCAGAGAAGTGATAAACTAATTTAGGATTAATTATGCTAATGGCACATTATTTGTAATATATTACATATTTTATTTACAATTCGTCCAGATGAAGGCAATTGTGACATAAGTTTCAGATTGGCTGTTTTCCTAACATGTTTCAAAAATGATACACATAAGCCTAATTTAATTGTACTGGATGCATTGATATGCATAGGTGACAGTTAGTTTAATAGACTCCTATATAAGAAAATAAGACAGATTTTTGAGGAGCCACAACAATCTTTCATTGTGTTGTGGAAACGTAGTGTCTTGTATTCAACTAGACACTATCAAAAATGGCATCATGACCATCTCTATCTCATGCCAATAAATTTGCTAGATCACGTAAGATTCTTATTGGGCCATCAGCCAACCACTGTGATATTTATTCTGGGTGCCCAATAAACTGCATTAATATGACTTTATCAACCTTATGTGCCGGGCCTGTCCATCAACTTCTGCTGACTTGTTTTATCATAAAAATGTGTTACTTTCTATCTGTATTCCATGTGTGCTAGTGTTTACATTACAACACCATTTAAGTCAGTATTACCACAATTTTGAATAGATACAGGTAACCACAACCCAAGCTATCTTTACTTATATCCAAAAAAGTAGCTTATATCCAACACTATTAATGCCAGCCTGTGTTATAGTTATTTATATATATTCAGCACATATTCTACTTTGTGATATTGTAAACGAAATTTATAGATTTATACCAACTCAGGTTTGAGGAACTAAACATAGTCGAAAAGTTACATGAACCAAACTCAAATTGGATCTCTGAAAAATATGTGTTCAAGTTGTTTAGTGTTTATATTAAACCGTACTATACTACATGCCATAATATACCATACCATGCCATAATATATCATATCATGTCATAAAATACTATATCATACTAACTATACCATATCATACCATAACATAACATACCATATTATATCATGTAAAACCATACCATATTCTACAATACCATAAAATACCATAACATATCTTACTATATTAAATGAAAATAATTTGAATTCTTTAAAAGAATGGTGACATTGGGATTCAAACTTGTCCGCCAATATCAATTATCCACCGATATGATTGGCATTTGCTTTATCAAAAAATCACAAAATTTATAGCTTATTGTAAACATGCATTGCAGTCTGCATACTGTAGTATATAGTTTAGTGTATTGTTTATATATTTAGGTTTATTACAGTACATATGTATTACGTTCCTCAATTTAGTTAAAGAGACTGACACAAAATCATTTCAACATATCGTCTATAATTAATTTTGTTTAGTTACCTGACCTCGAAGTATTATATGAAAATACAAAGTAGAAAGATAAACTATAGAGAGAAAAATGAGGAGAGTTAGTATTGGAGATTTTTCTTTTATTGTTTCCGTGAATTGACTAATATATTAATATATCGATGTGGCTATGTAGATTGCATAGGCATATTTGTTTTTGGGTATATTGCTAGTGTAGACACGCTGTTTCCAAAGAACGTTGTATACACCCATCTCAAACGTAAAGTAAAGGAAATCAAAAAACTAAATATAAAGTAAGTGAATTAATAGTGGAATCTGCCTGTGTGTTTCCTTTGGTGCTTGGTGCAAATACCATATAGTTTGTGTAAGAACAACTGGAAAGGGCACCATGTGGCTTTTGCAAGGACTTGAAAGAGGTTAGTTATGAGTGATACATAAGGCATAAGGACTAAATGCTTGTGTATTTAGGCTAGCATTAATAGGCGGCAAGGTTGGGTGCTGTCATTGGTATCATATACCTTTATGCATGTGGGGTAGTTATATAAAAACGACAAATTTGATATTATATATATATATATGCATAAGGGGGTTTTCAAAAGAGAAGAGCAAATGACTAATAACAAAAAAAGGCTAAAAAGATTAAAAGAAAGGAGAAGGGAGAGATAGAGAGTATTTATGTATACACTCATAAAGTTTACTTATGGGAACCACTGCTTATGAGCTTCCAATAGCACACAATTATCTACATTTGTACGAGTCTATATGCTTAGAGAGGCGTTGGAAAGACGAAGAAAGGAAAACACCAGGCACTTTCAGTTTATTCTTTAGTCGAATAAATATTGTTTAAACAGTAAAACAGTAAAACTGCTGGAAGTGGGTGTCTTGGTCCCAAGTTTTCAAGTTGCTGTTTATTCCTTACACTTTTTTCTCATAGCCATATACATGTTTTCTATCGTAATTGTACACATAATTAGCAACTATATAGCAATATAAGAATAACACTATCTATTTTCAGGCAACATATTATTTTCCACACTGTTACGGATTGTATTAGTTGGAGACTAACTGTTTTATTGGAAGTCATATTTTAATTTTAAAATTCTAATACCTCAGTACTAACAAATATAAATCATGCTACCAGACAACCACTAAACTCTCTTATGTAATATTAACCTATAGCCTCAAACCAACATACAGACTCTATAGTTTCTTCCCTCCCATGTCCAAACCCAGGAGTAATTACTAATAAACTATATATTTAATCGCTTTAACTAAGAATTTTTTTAATAAAAAACAAACCTTATACCGTGAATACTATCATGACATATTGCCTTGTTTGAACCATACATTGTCCAATGATAATCACATATCTTACTAGCACCATACTAGATGTGACTAATATATTGCAGTGAAACAAGAGCTGTACACTCTAAACCAGTATGTTGTAGAAGGTTTTAACATGGATTATGTTAAATCGCCATATAATATCACAATAGTTTCTGTGTGTGAGGCTATCCATACTAAAAATTGAATTTGATGTTGTTATATTGAATTAATATATATGCATATATATCTTCTTTTTGTCTTACAGATATCAAATTCCTTCTTTTCCCAACGAACGAGACAACCCCATTGTTAGTAGGACGAATACGTAAGTGAAGTGGATGAAAAAAGATTTTATAGTGTATTTCTTACCAAGTATGCACATTTTTATCTATAGAGCTATAGAGACAAGACAATTAATTACTTCTGTGTAGAATAGTTGAATATGCTTCAATACAAAGGAAAATGCCACATGGCTTTACATTTACATTTATATATCTGTTTGTTTGTTTAATCAATTACTAGGTATGGGATATATTATTTCTTATTTTTTGATATCCGTAATATCCACATGGTAGTAAATATAATATAGTACCACTTATTAAACACTGCATTCCAAACTCAATTGTTTATTAGTAATTCATTTGCCAACTATCTCAATACTTCATTTTCTTTATAAGGAATATATATATATTAATATTTTAACCACCAATGCATATTTAGCGGCCTGCAGATTGCTTCTTAAAGGTGACCTATGTGTATCGAGGAATCATGCCCGTATCCATGTTCAACCACCCAAGTCTTGGGTATTGCCTTTAGTCTGGACCTTACCCTGTGATATCTCAGTTGATATGTGTGCACTTGCATATACTCGAATATTGTTGTTTACCATACCTTACCCCATTTGCCTTTTTCTTTACTTTCCTATACCTGTTGATAATGACATCATTCATAGTAACTATATCTTCTAATTGTTTTTATGCTCGTAGCTAATAAATCATTTGTTACCTCTTATACATAAACGTACACTAGCACAAACACCTATATATAGGCCGATATACTACTGTATGTATATCTAAAGATGGTCTTTACATAATCAGTAATACATATATATAGCAATACTTCCTCTATCATTATCATTATAAGCATATATATGCACAAACAAGTGCTTGCATACCTTACTGTAATCGTATCTTTAGTATTATCCTCATTATTACCCCAGATCCATTTTGTCCTGCACGCTTCTATCACGCTGAAGGACCCTATTGTATATCCTATACACACTTCATACCTTAATTTATCGTGGTATTCTTATACTATTGTTACTTACAATAATCTCAGATAGGATAACCAACTCCAAATTTTCCAAACAATAAAAATAAAAAAATATTAAAAAAAAACCATGATGTTCACCAGTAACACTTCATTATAAACAATAAAATGCATAATGTGGGAGCTGACTAGATATATAGGGCCTTAATCTACCAAACATGTTAACGCATACTTCTTGTATCTATTGTCATAGAAATACTATCTAGATATTTCTGAATAGTGTTAGGGTTTGCAGTCATATAGCCCCCCCTGCATGCCCACCACACTGCTATCGATGTCTATTCTTAAATAGTTTCACAATCATCACATCACATACCTCCAATGCATTACCCATTTACTCAAAATTTATTAAACTAGAACAGCTGTTACCTCTGATTCGGTTTGTTATATTTTATATTTAACCCGAATATATCAATACCATCACAGAACAATCCTAAAGACCATGGCATAGTTCAAGTGGAAGTATTAAACACTAAACACGGAACCAGTGTCAATAGCACCATGTTGGTTGCGGGCAACACTCATGACCTACACGATGGAGATGTTATTAAATTTGGTGCTACTCTACTAAGGTATGGTTTTATTATCATAAGATTGTATTGTTAAATTACATTGCTAGTGGCTTGTTGAGCTGCTTGATGGGATTGAGCTTTACTATTTGTTAGAGTACATTGGGTGCGTATTGTTTGCCTAGCCTTAGTGGGAATGAAGTTAATATAATAATGAAAACACTGATTGCGAGAGCTTGGTATGGTCTAAGTAGGTCTTGGAGTATGTGCCTGACAGTTAGATAAATACATTTACTGTGTAGTGTGGAGTAAAAAGTGGTATGAGCATTGAATATATGTCCTCATGCTATATATGTGAACTATCTGATGTGTTGGTAGTACTATATGATCTACAAACTACCAGAATCCTTTGTTATAGCCTTTTAGATTTTCTGTTCAAGTACATTTTTATGTAGCAGACATGCACACATAGTTGATATTTAATTTCAATAATAGATATAGATATATTCAAACAATTATGCCTTATAGACTCTTAAGAATTTTACTATATAGGACTAGTCTATCTTTTGCTTGTTGACATCTAACACTTTACTATCTACTCCTGATTATATGTTTATGCAGGGCCACCTATGTTCCTGTGGTTGTTTGTTGCTCTAACGTAATGAAGGATGTTGGTTATCAAGTCAGTGAGGCCTGTAGAAGAATAGGTATGTTACATGTTTATGAAAGTTAATATATAATTATACGTTCTTGAGATGTATTTTCTGTGTCAAACTAGCCGTGTTTTTCCAACATGCTTCTAGCTCACTCGTGTGACATAATTAACTATAGTAATAATTTCTTTATATATATGAGGATGATCTTGGTTGTAAGCTTTCAGTGTAGCATATAACCAGATAGATCTAAACCCATGACCGACATTGTGACATGTACCTTGGAGTATATTTTTAATTTTTAAAGATATTAATGTGGTGTATTTTGTGTATGCTGTAGGTTATGGTGTAGCGTGGTATTGTTTCAGTATGATAAAATGTTACTTGCCTTATGTACCGTTAAAGTCATTACGACTTGATGGGATTAAGCTTCAATACATTGATTTATTTACTCCCGTTCTGTATTTGTTACCACCTGTTGTTTATATTCCTTGGACCCCTACGTTATATCTCATTATTTGTCCAATATTAGTCTTCTATAAATATGTGTCCGCCAGTGCTTCTACAAGCAACATTCCAGCTGTCTTTAACAGGCGGTTCCGATATTACCATAGCTTGCTATCTACTTGCCTTTTAATTTATAATAAACTAAGGTCATTTTGAAAGACTGTATTTTTTATTAAAAATTGGCGGAATATAATTTAAATGTACATATATACAATGTAGTTTACTTCAATACAGCCTTGTTAATATTTTAAAATAATCGGATGAGTTCAACAAGAAAAAATAAGGAAATGGTCGTATCTGCGGTACATTGACCACAGGATATTATGCGTGTAATCAATCACTCTTAAGATAATAATAATGTTAATAATAATGTTGATGATAATAGTGGTAGTAGTAATCATGATAATACTAAAAGTAAAAGTAAAAGTAAAAGTAAACATGATGTCTTTTTCAAGTGGGCATGTAACCGAATATTGAGGCTTGACACACTAATGGAACTATGTTCAGTAGTGGGATGTGCTGTATGTCAATATATCAGGGTTATAGTATGAAACAGTTTGACTACATTGAAAATGTAATCTGCAACCTTTATAAAAGCAACACGATAGTTTAGAATAGCATTGAGGAAGTGCACATTATATATATAGCATTGCAGTATTTTTTGAAATGTGATTAATCACTATCCTCCCCGGGGATAGGCAAATTAATGACTTCTATATATATACCTACTCTGGCTTCTATGGGTTGGATATATCCTTAGCTTGACATTCATCTAATAAAATAATCAGAAATCATATTCGATTTAAATGCATAGATGCGTTTTTTTTGTTTATATGGCAATGACGTTGAATAATAAAATAAACCAATGATTGCTCTTTCATCAGGCGGGCTAGATATACACGATTCGTAAAACATACGTAGGAATAGATATTGTTTTTGTTTGATTATTATTTACTTAGATATGAATTGTACACGCATATATAGATAGTAATTAATACTCGATTTTGGGATTACATTTCCTACGCGTATACCATCATCACCAAAAAAAAGTAAGTCGCAGCAAGAAAGGATAATCTTCAATTGACGTATGATGTTTTATAAGCGACTATAACTATACTTACGTGCATGTGGGTGTGTGAATCAGCTAATTGTAGAGACAATATGTGTGTGTAGGTATACTGTGTTGGTACCTTATACAAATGGGTCGTAGAAGGGTCCAGCTTACAGTATGCTGATAACTGAACCCTTCGTACATACAGGGGGGCACTTTGTAAAACAATGGTCATCCGATTGCACTCATCTTGTTATGAAAACAGTACAAGTGACAGAAAAGGTATGCAATATATATATAGCGAACGACTGAATGAGAGAGAGAGACCTAAGTAGGGTTTATAGGTTGGCAGGTCATACATTAATCTTATTTTAATTACATGTCTGTTATTGGTAGCAGGAGTTGTCTTATCACAAATGCATTTTAAAGCATTCATTTGAATTATTGTTAGTCTACACCAATGACACCCCTTTATACCCATGCCAATTTCAAGAATAACCAATTAGAGAGCGGTGCATTTTTCGTCTTTGTACGCAACCTATAAATATGCAACCATCTTCCTGAGTATTAATTTACATATTTTTATTTTACTCCTACACCATTACACACATGAACGGAACATACATCTCGGGGTTATTGGGGGTATCTTTGTAGTTGCAGTGGTGTGAAGATATAGCACCTATCTACTCTGTTGTATTAGCTTGGATGTATGAAACTGGCGGTAAAACACTCGAGTATGATTAGTTACAAGAAACAAAAGCAATATCTACTTAATAAGGGGGACGTATTGGATGGTTTTTATTGGCCTTTAGTCATTCATTGCAACAAGAGACATATCAAACCAATGAATGATTTCCATTAGTAGGAAAGGCGTGTTTTATCCACCATCTTATCTTCAGTGAACAATACTTCTACACAAGCTCTGGTATTATAGGTTATCACAAGATTAAAAATATGACTTTGACGAGGACTAATTGGCACAGGTCATCTTAGCCTTAGTGCAGGGTAGGCACTTGGTAACACCGGACTGGATTATTTCATTGGAATCTGAAGGTCGAATGACCCCGGAAGAGAGGTAGGTCTGTGAGTTTATGTGTGTAAGGGTGTGTATGTGAAATAGAGAGAGATAGATTAATATATAAGAAATATATGTGATGCTGTGGATGTATGGTGGTGTGTGTGTGAAGGAGAAGCATATGCATTAATACCCTGTGAAATCAAAGCAAAATGGTCAAAAAATGAAACCAAGATTAAGTGGATTGATAGAGATGGAAAGAGTGTAGGTATGGGCAATAGGAAATTATCAAATATAAGAGTGTGAGTAAAAGAGAGAGAGAGAACAAGATTGTAAGAATTAATGTTAAATCTCAATTGGTTGCTTACTTTAAGTAATCACGTGACACGATATTTATATTCAAGGTTTAATACATAGGATTAGACCTGTTAATATAATATATACCATCGACTGTGGTAGATGTTAGTAATAGCCCGCCCGGTCAGGCACATTGATAACTAATATATAACTATTGAAGGCCTGATTACCATTCAATTACTGGGGGTGAATGTCTACCTGATGTACTATAGGTGTAGACTGACCAATTTAATCACTTCTTTAAGATTTATGCCTCACTTAATGGACCAATACGTAAATGGGAAAGTGGATTTGGGAGTCGACCCCAAGAGGTCAAGTCTTTTTAAGCATGTAAAGTTTGTTCATTTAAGCCTTAAACCCAAGGTACGTATTTATATTTTTTCATACACATCCTTATTTGACCTCTATTGTTTTTCGTATCATCTAGTACTCTCTCTGTTTTTTGCTTATCTCCCGACATATAGGACCTTCCTCATTATATGTTATATGATAGTAAGTGTTGTGATGATGTATTATGTCCAGGTGAGGTTTAG
>NAOQ01000155.1:74087-99348 GCA_002751075.1 Ichthyophonus hoferi | reverse complement strand
TCAGGTTTTTTGCTTATCTCCCGACATATAGGACCTTCCTCATTATATGTTATATGATAGTAAGTGTTGTGATGATGTATTATGTCCAGGTGAGGTTTAGTGGATTGTATTTTATGGTATTGTATGGCGTTGTATTGTATTTTATTTTATTCTATATTATGTTATATTATATTATATTATAATGTATCAAGAGATGAAGCACGTACACATATAATTGTATTTAACCGCATATGCCTATACACGCATATATGTCATCTTAGCCGATACATGCATACAGACAAGCCCTGACCCTCTCTCTCTCTCACTCTCCCTTCACCTATAGTTTACCGAGATTATCCAAGCATGTGGCGGAACCTTTGAAGCCTTTGATCCCCAGCGAATGACGTCACTATGTAAGGACCCATCAGTGTGCTTACTGGATGACAAGAGCTGTCCCTATAGGCCTAGGATTTATGAACTATTGCACAGGTATACTACTCGCTGCCTGTCTACCCGTACATGGGGCTAGGTTACCAGTATGAATATGCATGTATCTGCACGAGGCTGTAATGTTCATGCACCATATTTGGCATTATGTCACACTTTGATAAGTCAATCTTTATACATGTATATTATATATTTCTTATTACTATATTAATTATTCTATCGAAATATGATATGTACTATATATACATGACGTTTTCCTTTAAAAAAAATTTTCTTTTTTCTTTTCTTTTTATACAGTAGCTACACATACATACACACATTCATACATACTATCTTTTTTTCTTTTTCTATTTGTATATGTTTGCGCCCTTCCAGTTTTATGAACACACCATGTTATGAGTGGGAAGACAAGAACATGGAATAATATAAGTTTATTTGACTATTTTTATTTACCTAGAGGTATAGTTATATATATATGTATGTTTAGTGCTTAACGGTTTACAAAATGTAAGCGTTATGATTGGTGCCATCAGCGTCTGCTGGTTATTTATTAGAATAATTACGACAGTCTAGGATAGATAGGTTACTGTGCATTTCAAGCAAAGGACTATATATGTATGGCCGTGTGTGTATATGTATAAATTAATAGTCATACCCCAACCATGGTGCATAGTAGGTTTGTTACACACCTCTAAGTCATATTGTTTATTTACCAGCGGGTTCTATTGGTATTGACCTACAGATATATGTTCGTATCATTCTTTTACTTATGGTGTTGTTCTATCATATACCTTATAATTAAGTATTCTTTTCGGCATCCTATAATTTATTATTTGATATATATATATATATATATATATAATTTCCTTTACCGGCTATGCATAATAACCTACTTAATCTACCCTGTCCTAATTACTCTACAGGAATGGCAGGCGGCTTATTAGTATATCCGAGATACCGCAAGCTATCCTTCATGTATGTACTAGTAGTTACTGTAACCCACTGGCTGCTGCCCCAGTGGTACAAAGAGGTATGTCACAGGCTATGGGAATAAACAGTCAGCTACCAGACTCACAGGTAAACTATTGGTGTATGTCTATGTCTATGTCTATGTATATGTATATGTATATGTATATGTAGATGTATATTTATATGTATATGTATAAATATATGTATATGTATATGTATATGTATATGTATAGGTATATTTATATGTATATGTGTATGTATAGGTATATGTATATGTATATGTGTATGTATAGGTATATGTATATATATATATGTATATGTATATGTATATGTATATGTATATGTATATGTATACGTATATGTATATGTATATTTATATGTATGTGTATATGTATATGTATATCTATATGTGTATGTATATGTGTAGGTATAGGTATATGTATGTGTATATGTATATATACTATATAAATGGTAGAGGTCTTTTTCCTGTGTTATATAACGGGGACAGGGGATGGTTGACAAGAAATTGTAATGTAGGTAGTTTATTACCTCTAAAATAGAGGCGTGTTGTATGTATTATTTGGGCCTGTTGGTGTTTTCCACGTGTACCCTGCTCTGCTTCTTTCAGATATTTTTATATTTATTCTATTGTGATTGAATATCTTGTAATTTTACCCTCATCCGGTTTTCTAATTCTCACTATACCCTTTTTATCTACCCAATTAAGTGCTTGCTTAATGTCTATATTTGGTCATGCTGAAACCCGTCCAATTAAACCTCAGTCCCTCAAAAGCCAAACCTTTTCAGCTTCCCTTCCAAACAAAACGGCTATAGTTCCTAGCCGATTAGGTAAGGGACCATTAGCACTTATAGAGAGGGAGAGAGCATCAACCGAGACATTAAAGACATCAAAGAGATTGGACACTGAAACAGTGCAGGGTGTAAGGGGGGATATGGAACAGGTGGAACCACCCTTTAAAATCGCTAGGAAGGATAGCCAGGTATATGGCTTACATTGTACTATAATACACTATATTATTATTGCCAATTTCAACCTGCTAAGTAATTATCTCACTCATGTGGCAGCCGAATACTACAAGTAAGCAGGGAATTTAAGATGAAAACTATATAGTCTTTATTCAGTTTTACTACATCATTATGAGTCCCTAATCTGTCCCAGACAAACCTTTATATATCTTATGGTGAGGTGTAGAGTAGGAAGGGATAAATAATTGAGAGGCGTGTTGGAACATAATGAAAAACAGGTTATTATGTGATATGAATGGGTTCTGTGTGTTTGTTTTGATTACTTCTACGCGTTCGTGTACATATGTTGTCCGTGGAGATAACATATATTTTTACAAGTGTTTAGTATCCTACACCAACATGTTATTGTATAGCCTGTTGTATAATATTTCATGTATTTATGTAGCTGATATTGTCGTTGTGATTGAATGGTCCTAGAAGGCTAGATGGTGAAGGCTTGTGTGTGTGGCCTTTGTAGTGTTTGGTCTCTCTCGTATCCATGTATAGGAATAAGCTGTAAAGGCTACATTTATGTAAGATGGGATGTTGTAGTCCTGTTAATATATGCATACCAAAACATTTGGTATAGAGTTGAGGCCATGAAAAAGAATATAACTAAGAGAAGTAATACTGAAACCACCACAGAGGGTGATATCAAAGGATGATAACCCGAAACCTATTATGAAAGTCTTGTCTAGTGATCATGCAGTACCTGTGCATATCCTCGTTGCCCATGATAACAGCACAAGGGGACAAGTACAGAATGACCACAATGACCATGAGCTGAATGCCTCCAACCTCTTCCCCTCACACGATACTCCCATACTGAGCGATCGACCTATTGGTACAGCTAATGTATATCCATGTGAGTCAGAAGATAAGGCAATTGCAGGGTTGACACCCAGGTTATCTCACACTAACAGTGCGGTAAGTGCGACTAGAACCCTAAATGCATCAACGACAGTTGCTGAATTAAGAAAAGAAAAACCCTTTATGGCTAGGGAAGGACTAAAAGAGAAGGAGTTATTGAAGGGGGTATGTACTACTCTCATCTATACACATGTATATACTACTATATCTTACCCATACTCTCTATTATTGGTTTCTCTAATGATTGGTTATGTTGTGTTCCTGCCTTGTCTGTTCAACTTATCCCTCTTCTTAATATTGGTGCTAGTATAATTACAAAGTATGGAGGTTATATTATAGTAGTATAGGATAGGAATAGTAGACCATGTGGGTATAGGGTATTGTGATAACGGTGATAACACTGGTGTATGTATATAAGATGTATGTTAGCCAAGGTACTCCGCCTTCTCGTGGTTCCACACCAACATAGTTTTATACTAATATCTAACATCATGTAGATCTGAAACAGTATTATTAGTTGCTTTTATAACACATTGTTGACGTGCATTCAAGTTTTCTTTTCTACAAGTGTATTCCTGTAGAGATGCCTGCGCCTAGCTGGATATTTATCTTTTAGATATTCTGCAGATATGAATGACATGACGCTGCTTGTAAGCTAACATATGTTATCTTCTTTCAAGTGCATTATGAAGTATTTATACGCATACCCTCTACCCATCTCTAACAGGCCACAAGCCAGCATATAGACATTGTAGTCACTGCGCATGATTCAGTGCTTAAGGACCTTCTTGATGACCCCGTACCCTCTATTGATATATCTAAGAAACCTGTGCGAGGTAGTGATTCATTTGTTCCAGAAAGTGAACAAAACGAACCTGCACATGAATGGTTTGCCCCGACCCATATTTTAAAAGACAATAATTCCAACCTACATAACATTAGAATAACTAAAGATGAGGATAGTAGAGATGTTAATCAGGGTCTTAGTGAGTTGTTAGAAGATAATGACCACCACAATGACAATGAAGCCTCTTCGGTGCCATCACAACCACGGAGTAGGTTAGTATCACTTATTAATTATTTTACCTAGTTGTATTGGCTTATGTATATATGTCTCTATGTGTATGGCATATACTATGGGATATGTGTTTATAGATAGTTATAGCTGCTAGGCTCTTTTTAGTAGATGAATATAAGATATCATATATTGGTTTTTGTTTAAGATTGTATGTATGTATATATTTATGTATGTATGTATGTATATATATAATATGTAGGGTAGTATAATATGCATAATAGTGTAATAGTATGTGTAGGAGTATAGCCATCTATTTGACAGTATAATGGCATATCTGAGAGTACAATGATATGCTTTAGTATATCTTCTGGTTACTGGATTATACCCCAAGCACATCTTAATACATTCCGGAAGTTATACATTTGTATTGGTCCGTTGTTTTAATATATATATTAAAAATTAGAGATAAACGTTGAGGATATATAAAAACTACCATTGTATCGTATATTATATTCTAGTCTCGGTTTACCAACCATAGATGAGGTATATATTTTAGCATGCAATGCTATAGGATATCAAGTAACATTTTCTCATTAGAAATACGAATACCTGGTGGGCTACATATGAATCAGTTGAGCCCCCCCCTATGGGCTCAAAGGATGTGCAAATTACATTCATGGACCCCCCTGTACAGGCCAATCAAAGAGAGGGGACCAATATGGGACTCCCCTACAAGGTATTGTCTATTGTGCTATTTTTTTGGGTTTGCTTTATAATATTTTAGTAATTTCTACTTTCGAATAGACTATGGTAGTTCTTTGACTCAAATGTCTTTGCTATCATCCAATTAGTCTTTTATTTACAAATGATTCATAGCATATAGTTTTATTACTATCAATGTATTTTATAATATTTTGCAACATTTCTCCCAGCGTTCTATTGCGGCAATCATCCAAACCAATTTTTTGTAGTTATTGTGGCTGTGTGTCTCAGTTATTTAAATATGTTGACTGACACGTGTTGGTTCTCTTTGTAAGGCCTTGAATGGCGATAATGATGCACCAATGGTTGATGGAAATGTTATTGTAGAGCGGATACCATTGGTAGTTAACAATCCACTTCAACGTAAGCCATGCAGGTAATATGGGTTATGTCTCACACAGGACTGGCTGCATTTTTTAATCATTAATAAGTGATATGTTTACTATATATATAGAGTAATGTTTATATAATGATATGTATTCACTATATAAGTATATGTATGTATGTATGTATGTATGTATGTATATATGTTTGTATCATGCATGCACGTATGTACGTATTTATGTATGTATGTCTGTATGTATGTATATATATGTATATTATGTATTTACATATGTATGCATGTATGTATGTAGGTAGGTATCTATCTATCTATATGAATATATATAACAGAATAGTGGGCGCAATTCAGAAAGAAGGCATGTGGCCAATGTGTTTGTGATGCTATGAGATCATTGGTGTATGTCATTCCCTCTACCGCATCGTTAACGCATAATTACTAGGCATACCTCTAAATACACATTTAACCTTCTTCCTTGCATTGCCCATTTGTTCACTTCAACCATTCTAAATTTTAATGGGTATTCTAATTGGATCGCCTGTTTTAAAACAGTGGAATAAAACGCCCAATTCCAGCTGGACTTATCAATTACAAGGTTTTTAAGAAGGTCAGTCACAAATCTATTATTTGCCTATTTGAGGTCAAGTGAGACTACTTTGTAAGGGTAGCTTTACTGTATGTGGATATAATGTAGTACAATTCCCTAGATAATATGATAAGAAATAATTTGATTTAGGTTAAAATACTGTATTATGGTATAATGTATTGTATAATACTATAATATGATGCAATTTAGTATAGTATAACATAATGTATTATGATATGGTATAATATAATGTTATAATGATAATGTAATAAAGCCTGTAAACATACATATTAAGGGACCCATCTGTACAAGAAAACCAAATGGGTTGATGTAGAAATTTTATTTGCTAAAATCCAATAGATAGCAAACATTGGGATGCAAACAACAATTAATGAATAGAAATTTATAAGATGATAACCAACCAATAAACTTCTAGGCTCAAGGGAGCTCAGATTATTCTGATATCCAATAATGTTAGAACGTTAAGATCCAATAAAAATGTACCCCAATCAACTATTAGGGCTATTAATAGATAATGATGTATTAAAATCTTTTTTGTGATACCAGTCTTATAAATTTTCAGGTATCTCTATTTTTGTGATATATATACCATTAGTGGTGTGTTGATTATATATATATATGTATAGGAAAAATGATACTTAGTTAAGGATATAGATACATATATTTATATGAATATTGAAGCAGGAGGATATAGAGATAATTATACGGATATTAAACAATATAGATGGAAGGATTAGTATAAAAGGTATAAGAATGCATGTTTATTTGTTTGTATATATATTCATAAATACATGGGAACCATTTTTTTGATATTTATCCAATTAATGACTGAATTGATTCTAGATTCAACACAAAGTGGTCTACTCTACGGCCAAGATCATTGGTAATGATGGCTTACAGTTACATGGAGGAATGGAAGTCAGAGATAATATGGGGTAAGGATGGGCCATTTGTTCATTTAATCTTTCAATATATGTAAATTAAACACCCAGGTGCGTGTCACACTAGTATCATTGGCACTACTCTGGCCTGGTGTTATTGGTTAGAGATCATATCTTCCCTTGACTGCATCAGAATTCCTATATGTTTATGGACAGATATATGCATAGATATATGTACAGGTATGTAAAGGTAATGATACAAGAATATGATGGCATGTGTTGGCTTTATTTTAATGTATATCACGATGGTCTATGTTCCAATTATATTTGAACTCCTGAGTACTTTATAACAACTATGCAGTTACTGATTATAGGATTATGCAAAAGCATGTTCACCTTTACTAGCTTATGCTCTGTACATCTATTTCATCATAGGAATAATACTAAGGTTATAGATGGGAATGGTGATATGTGTCATGAGTTCAAATAACTGTTCAGTTAGTATTTTAATATAATTTAATATTACTTATTATAATGTAAAATGAGATAACAAATTTTAACTATTTCCTTTTTCTTTACAGTATGTGGGACCGTCGTGAATAAACCCCCAATAATCCAGCTAATTTATAACTTATGCAATTACTTATATCACAACTTTATTATTATTATTACTTTATTCACTGCAGGAATTTTTGTGGTTGTCGTGTTATGTGCTTGAGGTCATGTTTAATTTGCATCGGTCAGAAAAAGACTCGTGTACATGTTTATATTTCAAATAAAGTTATATATTATAGTAAACTGCGATAGTTCTAGTGACTTATCCACGGGTGTCGGGGTCGCCAATTGAATGTTGTATAATAGGAGTATGTGTATATTATGATATAGTTTTTTTAAAAAAATGAATGCAAAGTTTTGTGTGTCACGAACGTATTCGGATTTGCCTATAACTGTAGTGTATATGTACACAGGCATGCGGGGCTGCCGTGTATACCCAGGGGGTCGTCTATGTGTGAGCGGCCAGAGCCTTTATTAGTTATTGCGATTTGCATTTATACTTGTCTCACTTTATCTTGATAACCCAATATTAATATCTCTTTCCTAGAATGGCTTTTTAGCTAGCTACCTCATTGGTGTGAGTACTTGCATATATTTTGTGTGCATCCACGTCAATGGACCTATCGTAAAATCCTTATTGGCTAATACAACGTATTGAAGATCACTGAGGCCCACTATCCCTTTTTACCTTAACAATAAGAATTTTAATATTCAAAATAGGAATGTTAATCTTCGAAATAAGAATTTGAATATTATAAACTGGACTTTTAAATTTCAATATGTGAATTTTAGACTTCCATATGAGGATCATTAAAATATTCACTAAAAAACCAAAAGCACGTACAATAAAGTTTTAGCTTTTAAAAGATAAAATTAATATCAATTAAAATTAATCACAACACTAAACTCGTGGCACGCCGCTGTACAAAAACCCAACAGGAAAAGTGGTCGCGTAAAATAACCTAGATAGTTGCTGTATATAATTCCAGGGGTCACTGGAAAAGCTTAGCTGCCAACTACTCTGTACCAGAAAGAAACAGCATGTAGATGGGTTCTTGAGGGTGACCGGAAAGACTCCAAAGGTGGTTGTCGGTTTAGAAAAATTATAGAAAAATATTATAATTCCTTAGAGAGTTATATGGAAAGTAATTCAAGAATAGCTCGTAAAGAACTAGTAAGACTACTTTTTTCCCAATTTGGGATAACGGTTTCAATAACGACAATTAACAAGCATTTAAAATCGTTATTGTATACTGTTAAATCTGTGAGGAATGAACCAGAGATGGCTAATTCTGAGGTTAACAAGGGAAAGAGATGTGATTACGTAAGGCAGTTGTTGGAATATCTTTCTCGGGAAAAACCCATATTATATATGGTGAGACCAACTTCAACCTGTTTATATCTCGCCGTGATGTCGAGCGTTACGTGGTCTACGGGTCAATGCTCTTGCAGCCGGCACAAGATGGGCCAATGTTCACATGGTTGGCTGTATATGTACAATGGGGCTTACACATCAGGAAATACATAGAGGCTTTTTCACAAGAGAAGCTGCTCAAGAGAGTTTGTCTTATAGCTGCAAGAGTAAATTATGGCTCCCCTGCTGTTATTGCTATTGATAATGCAAGTTGTCATAGCCAAATGGAGTCCCTTTTATTGGAGCCCGAATTCCAGGGTAATATTTTTTAAGGATTAGACTTTATAGCCTAATGTTGAATCTTATAGAAACAGTTTGATCAAAAGTTAAGGCCCATGTTAAAAAAAATATGGATTCTAGGATTGAGTCTGTGCTTAAGAATAATAGTGAAAATCTCCCAATTTCCAAGCATAGATTAAAAGTATTAGAATTGTTTATGTCTTAGGCGATAAGTAATGTGGAGGTTGTTGATTGTGTTAACAACATTTCGAATGTTAATAGATATTTTACTCCTTTAGAACTTGAAGATGTTAGTTTTAAATTAAATATTGAGTGGCCTTATTGTTTTTATCTTATCTTTGTTTTTAGTTTTTATTGAATAGCTTGATGATTCTTATAAAAGTTTAAAATTCACATTGAAATTTAAAATTCCTATTTGTAAGATTAAAATTCCTATTTCGAATATTGGCATTCCTATTTTGTAGATTAAAATTCTTATTGTGAAAGTGAAAAGATATAGAATTATGCTGGGTTGTCCCAATGTTTTGCAGGGGTTCCCGGAAATAATTCGACAAAACTACAATAAATGGAAATTTTGAATATAAAAATATACCAAAAACGAAACAGAATAATAAAGAGGAAATTGAAAGAAATTTAAATTCTTGCTATTGTCACTAGAGAAATTTTATTTTCCACAGGCATTTCTTACAATCAAGAAGAAGAAAAAAAAGAATACTTCAGTTGGAAAATCCTTCATCGACCTTTCCCCAAATTTTATTATATAAATTTGCAAATATTAGAGATGCGCTTGAGTTGAAATTAAACTCGTCAAGGCTCTTTCGAATGTAGTCTTCCATGGTTTCTCGTGTAGTCGAAATTGGCCTATATGCATGGATTTTACTTTTGAGCAACCCGAATACACCTTCTATGGGGTTCATGTCCGGTGAGTAAGATGGCAAATATAGTGGCCTGATGGAATGGGAAATCAATAAATCTGTAACTTCCTGATAATGATGAAACCTCGCATTGTCCATTACTAAGACTATATCCAGACCCAGGCAATTTTTCTTCATTGCCTCATTTAATAATGTTGAAAAGTGTCCTTCATTAAATGCACCATCGATCATCTTGTTATAAATGAGGCCAGAGAGAGAAAGAATACTACACATGGATATATTCTGGCATCTTGTTGGATTAACGAATGTTACTGCATGCTCATTCGGCATTACCTACCCATAATACAAAGATGCATGTAAATTAAATCCACATTCATCTAGGGAAACAAATTTCTTTTTCCTTATTCCAATTATCGTTGCAGCATAGTCTGCAACTGCTTTCAAATGTGATTCTGTTAGAATCACATTCGGCTTCTTTTTTCGACCTCTTCCTAACCAAACCACTCAACTTCACCACCCTATTCAAACGAGAATGGCTGATTTTTTCTCCTTCATTAATAAGGATATTTCTCAATTCAACTAGTGCGAGAGAGTTGTCCCGACTAATCATCTCGCGCACCTTTGCTCTAAGTAAAGTTTTCTTGCCCATTTTCCTACCTTTCCTTCCGATAAATGACTCAAAATTGCATTCTCCGTCATTTTTTCTCACATATTGTTTCAGGTGATAGACCTCCAGACTTGCTTATACCAGTAATTTTAAATATGGTTTCAACTTTTTCCTTTTGTAATTCACGATCTGTTTGAACAATATTTTGTTTAGACATGAAAAAGCTTTACGATCATTCTTTTCTGCACGTAATTTTAAGTTTTATATGATTTTTTTTTTGTAAATTACAAAGTATACTCTTAGAAGGTAGTTTACGCATATGCCTGAAACGCAAATGTGTAATTACGTATTTGGGTTTCAGGTGTAAGGTGTTTAAATTTGCTATTTTCTCTCTCAGACTATTCTACGTATATTTTTCTTAAATACCAATTTTATCTTCAACAAATAATAGTAAGAAATGCTTTTAAAAACTACAAATCCTTCAATAAAAATAGCAAAAATGTAAATTTCTTTCAATTTCCTCTCTATTACGTATTCTATTTCGTTATTTTTTTTTTCACATTATTTATTGAAACCAAAGCGTGCAAAGTTTTTTTACAACTTTTCCATTTATTATGCAAACCCCAGCCATTCAATAAAAGACACGCTAGTCTAGTAAGATTATAGAGATAAAATCAGACAATCCTAGTGGGTCTCTTAACTTTCATGACGTAAATTAGTCAATAAAAATACTTCACAAATCCTGGTAAAACCACTCGCAAAGTTTGAGGCAGCATATAGAGCTATTTTGGGATTTATCGAATAACAGAATGTGAGAAAGTGAATTAAGGTTTACGTAAGACATCATGCGAATAAAGAACCAACTATTTGTTTTTTTTTATTAACAATTCCTGTTCAAAGAAATTATAATTGGCTCCTATTTTGAATAGATCCTTCCAATTCTCTCATTAATGTTTGTGCTCGCGTTCTTGGCCAATACACTTACCCAATTACGGACGCTATCGACTTATATCGGAACAATCAGTTCCTGGTCCGTTTGTTACCGGAGCTTTAGCTTTGTGTTCACTTATAGATTTAACGATCTTACAACAAATATTTTTTTAAAATATTCACGATTGTCCCGGCCAGCGCATCCCACACCGTGGACCATGGTATGTGGTACGAATATGTTGCAAGACCATTCAACTCCAGATGAACATGTAGATTGGCGGAAGTTAAGATAACAAGCGAACCATGAGAATGATTAATCCAATAGAATAGCATATTACCTTCTTAATCAACGTAAATTTATTATTGCATGGAATGTGGGCACTAACATATGATTGGTTGTTCGACTTGGTCAAAAGGATCACTATTTTTCAAAGATTAAAATTGTTATTAATGTGTAAATTGTACTGGTCATTTAAATATTATGCATATTTATTGGCCAATTTAAACCTTGCTGTGCTATGTAATATATTGTTACATTGAAGTGAACGGTTTCATAACTCTGTATGCTGATTGCTGTGATCTAGGGGCTGTCATATATTTTTAGACTACTGACGGAAATAACCACCAATTGGTAAGTACAAACAGATTGATTTCATAGATTATGCAATGAGGACATCTTGGGGTTATTTTCCATTAATTAAATTACTCCAATAAGAATAAGGACACGTCAATGTCAATGGGACCAGTTGTAAGAATCCTTATTGCCTAATACAATTCATAGATCACTGAGGGCCACTAAAACTATCTGATCTTGTCTAAATGGTTTGATTGTTAAACCATTAAGTACGGAGACAATGTCGAGGGTTCTCTTTTAAATGATAAGATAACGGTATAAAAAGGTATATATAGTATATGTACTGTCTCAGAAGTATTCGATTCATTTTTTTTTGAGTGATCGATTATTAATGAAGATGTTTATATCCAGGAGGACCCTCTGCATTTTGGGTAAGCTGAGGTTCATGTTGCTGTTATCGTGACTGAAATCTTGGATTTTTCTTATTGTTTAGGAATCTAAAGCTATTATTTATACTGTGTATTTGTGTAAGAAAGACTACTATTTTATTTGGATTTCTTAATGAAAAACCAAAATGCTAGTTTATAAAATTAGGAGACTATTTCAAAGGTAGAAATAAATATCTATGAATTGAGTTCTTGTTTAGTGGCTTAGCTTTATGCAATTGGCGGGTATTTTGTTTGGTTTGTTCTATGCATACATGATTTTCAACTATGAATGTACTGTACTGTATTTTTTCCTATATAATAAACAGTATTTTTTGTGTTGCTGATTATGTTTTTGTAGTTTTCAGCATTTGAAATACAATAGTTTTTCCGTCAACTAACGTTCCCCATCCCCAATTACAATATTTAGCTTTTGCGCTAACTGCAAGCCAGACTGTTGTCCAAGGTTTCCTATGTCCCACCGATAGGAAGGCAGACACAAACCCAAACTATGTTGATGATGCAAATTGCAAAAACTATTATAACTGCCCAGAAAAAGGCCAAAACCACTGGGGTTGTCCAGATGGTCAAGTTTTTGACCCTAATTTCCGTTATTGTGTCGTTAGTAAAACATGTATAAAGAAATATAAGGTTAATTGTCCACTAAACCAGACCGCCAGTTATGGAAAATACTATGCTGATGGAGATAACTGCAGAAAGTATTTTGTGTGCAACAGTGGCAAAGTAGTCAGCCACCTTGATTGTGCCGACAAGATGGTGTTCAACCCTAACACTGGTTTTTGTGCACCTGAAAAGGATGTTCCGGGGATTTGCAAGTGGACAAATGTTGCTAAGTGCAAAGCATAGTTGTCTCGCCACATCAATTCGCTAATAATATAATATAATAGATATTGCATGATAATATGGATATTAGCCTATTGTAGTCATTTGGCATTCATTCATTCTTTCAAATATAAAAAACTTGACCATAGAGAACTTCAAATAATAATATTATTCTTATCGTTTACTATATATATATATGTATATAGTATGTTAGCTGTCTTTATTATTAGAGCCTCGTTTGCTCCGATTTGAGTTAATTTTCGATCTCTCCTTTTTAGGGAACAATGTGGAAAAGACAACGGGAAGTGGTTCGACAAGGCCTCAATGAATTTTAAATACTTTGTATTTTTTTGATAATAGCATATGAAAGACCGAGTATTGAAGATATGTCGTATGTAAAAATACACAGTGCCAATATCGGTCTATTTTCTATATATTTATTTTTAATATGGTCCATCATTAGACCTTGAATATGTTGATATAGATTGGATACAAGGATCATAGATTAACTATACCCTTGACCAAGTTAATCTCAACATCATCATCCCATTTATATTTGCAAGGCATTTGTTGAATATAAATTTGTTACTGTGACCTCACCAAAACAATGCTGACAACCAAATATGCCACTGCAATGATTGAGGCTGTTAATCAAGTAATTACTTTATGTTCTATTTCTTAAATCACTTTACTAAGTATAATAGTTTATGTTTATATATATATATATAGAAATTAACTACACATATTTTACATACTATCCCTGACATACTATATTGTAGGTATACAACATCAATATTATCATATTTAAAGTTCTGATCTTACATTAAAAATGAAGTGCATTGGTTTTATATCTAGTTCCTGCAGTAGTGTTTGTTTTTTCTGTTTCATGTTGCCAAGATTAACCCTCAAGACTCTTGGAATGCTTAAATCATAATTGTGCAACATCTAGTTCTTATATCTCATATCTATGCCTATATTAAGGCAGATATGGAACACTATAGCAAACTAGATTTCTTCTAGATACAAGAAACATAAAGAATAAAAATAACCGTACTTATTTCAAAAATAGCTGTCATAGCCAATGGTAAAGAATTAAATACTTAAAGTAGCCTTATCTAAAAACTAAACTAAAAATTAACATTAACATTTATTAGTCATATGATCATATAAATGAAGGCTTTATTTTATTAATAACTATTAGAAACATAGTTTGGCCCAAATCAAATCAGTGGTGTTGGAGAGAATCGTAGGGACAAAACTTGTTCCCTAGTTTAAGGCAAATTAATTCTTGAGTTGTATTCAATTTTTTAGACAGCATTTGATGTCTCATTTATTGTATCTACTCTAATCTGAAGCTTTTTGAAATCTACAATACAACAGAGATATATGCGTTTTCAATATCAACAACCCATGGTTTACAGAATTAATGTGTTTTTTTTATAAAAATATGCTAAGTATACTTGTTTTTTTTTCTTTTTGGGTAGGCTTTCTGTTCTTTTTGGTCATAATCCACCCTTAAGCGTCTCATACAGAAAGATTTTATGTTTATATTTCTAATTGGGCACCTACTGATAGATTTAGTGTATTGTTTTTTAATATTTCTGGTAGGTCAACCTAGTGATTGGTGTTTTTTAATCATGCATGTGTTTAAAACTGTAAAAAATGCCGACATAGTTAGCTTTCTTTCATATACAACTAAACAATTGTTAAGATTTTCACTTAGGATACCAAGACTTATATATGTACTATATATGACTACTCATTCCTGATTGATTCAGGTCCTACTATATTATTTTTATAGTGATACACTAATAACGTCATGTTTTCTTATAAAGTTATAAAGATATTGTACCACTTGTTAACTTTAGTATTGTGTAAAAACGTTAAAACTATAACAATATATATATATATATATATTCGAAATATTTATGACGGTCCCGCTCACTGTACGGTTATAGCTCATTCTTTTATTTCTATTTTTATATGGTATATTATATTTACTTATTACTGATTTTTATTATTTCTATAATGCTGACAATTCAATCAAATCATACATTAACTGTGAATATTGGTTAATTGCATAACTTTCTTAACCAGCTAGGTTAAATTGATTTGTAGATAAATATTATGCAAGCACTTCAGCTCATGAGTGAGCTATGTATGGCAAATAAGGACATACATAGTACAAGATTATCGAGATAAGATCAGACAATTCTAGTGGGTCTCAGTGATCTTTTGTAAGCTCTTATTAGCCAATAAGGACCTTTACGATCGGTACATTACTGAATACAGTTATGAGTGTTAATCAAAATTAACGCCCGCAATAAACCAAGGCCGGGAAAATATAAAAGGAAAAAAAAAAACAGTTAATAATAAACACGGACTCTATCCTATTTCTATACGATCTTTTTTGGGTTTCAATACTTTTTTAAAGTACAATACAATTTTGAACAATAAGGTAGTATAGGTGTTATGCTATACCTTTAAATCTTCAAAATAGGAATGTTAAACTTCAATACGTGAATCATACAAATATTCGATAAAAACCAAAAATAAAAATAAGATCAATTTGTAGCTTTGAAAAGATAAAATTAAGCTAGCAATTACTGTACAATCCGGTTGCGGTTCATGTATTGGCCCGTGACTCAGAAATCACGGATATGTATTCACTCAATGATTAAATAAGTCGGATCTTATTAGTATTGCCTTATTTCGGAAATGTTGGGAAAGATTTCCGAAATATTGAGGAAGATTTTACATATAAAAATATGTAAAAAAAAATTATACCGTTGTGTTATTCCAAATAGGAGTTTGTTTTAAACTTCAATATGTGAATCATTAAAATATTTAATAAAAACTAAACACAAAGATACATGTAAAATAATTTTTTAACTTTAAAATGATAGAATTACGTAAGTTAACAATTACGTATAGACGTAATATCGTGTAAATTACAGTAAAATCATGTTATGTAATGTCCCAAATATTCATGATGCTCCCGCTCACTGCACGGTTATAGTTTATTCTTTTACGTATCTTCTATTTACATATGTATGTATTCTACGGTTTAATATATTTGTATATTACTGATTTTTTGGTGCTTGGTTCTACAATGCTGACAAATTCAACCAATTCATACCATGACTTTGAACGTTAAAGTAATATATTTGCCACCGTAGTCCCGATTTCAATCCAATTGAATCCTTTTTTTTCCAAAATCACGTCCAACCTCAATTTAATTAGACCTAGAGCAACTCAACGGAGTCAGCTTAAAAACAAACATCATATCACATCGGTTCTAGAAAATCTACAAAACTGTAATGTAGAAGAGAATTACGGTCATAAGTGGCAGGCACTAAGGCGGGAGATCATTGGTTTTGAATAAAGCATTGTAATTTACTATATCTCCTATTCTTGTTGTTTAAATATTCTAAAAAATGAAAAAATATTTTCAGAATTTTTCAATATATTTCCAAAATCTTTCAATATATTTTTATATGAAATCTTTCCTAATATTTCCAAAATATCCTGTGAATTAAAATTAATCACAACATTAAACTCGTGCCACACCATGCAAAAGCCCAACAAGATGTGGTAGCGTAAAAGAACCCAGATAGTTGCTGTATATAGGGTTTTCCACTAATATACAGAATGCACCCAAAACTATACAGAGAAATTCCAAAAAAATATACGGAATATTTCTAAAAAATATACGGATTTTTCCTAGCAATATGTAGATTTTTCCCAACAATATACGGAGCAAAATTTCTCGAAAATATAGTATGGGATTTTTGTAGAGATTGGGAAAGTGTAATAATATGCTGAAAATCAGAATGTATAAAGTATGTATTGATGGGAGTATAAAAACTTTTTTGTATATTTTGGGGAAAAATTCTCATATTGTTAGGAAAATCCGTATATATTTTTTTGTGAATATTCCGTATATTTTTTGGAACTTCTCCGTATAGTTTTGGGAGCATTCTGTATATTAGTGGGCAACCCTGTATAATTCCGGGGGTTACTGGAAAAATTTAATGATACTCATATCCAAGTTTAAAATTCATATTTTGAAAATTAAAAGGTATAAAGTATCATGTAAGTCATAATTCCAGTTGTGGTTAGCACTTTGAAATTGTAGGAACCTTGGGAATCATGAAATCATATGATGTAATCAGTAATCATAGTGAAAAACGTGATTGCTGGTAATGATGATTTCTAATTAGAAATACTGATCTGAACACTTCCTTATGAATGGTATACTGAGCATGACGTACAAGCAGAACCAAGGTTCATATATCCACATTAGGGCTTTGGTCTTTTTGAAATTGGTTGGTGGCCTGACCTTCATTAGACAGCCAGCTGCCATGAGTGGGGTTGAACATGGAAGAACTTCAACCCCCTCATCAATCATACAATCTCTTATATACTACTATCTAATTTTTATATACCTCATGCCTCTTGGGACACAATTCTTCTCAGTCAGGTAAATGGCAGATTAGTTGTAAGCCCGTAACTTCACACATCTAGTATCAATGTGTAGATAGTCAAGGAGAGACACAATGTAGACTATTTTCTGGCATATAGTGGACATTGAGATGTACACAATTTTGGTTGTAGAAAGTGTGGTTATGCTTTTTGTTTTGTCTTTGAAACCCAGTCAATTGGTTTCCCCCCCAAGGTAAATAATGTAGTCAGAGGTGCTACATGAAGTTCTTGGGTCATTTGCAAAATTAGAATCTGAAAAGGCAGTAAGTGCCAATGGAGTAAGGTCAGAGGTAATGTATTTCTCAGCAGTGGTCCTGAGGTAGCATATGAGATGCATTGTCATTTCCCAAATGGCCTTGGTAGGTTCTCCAGTGTAGTGGGCAAGGTTACTGACTGCAAACTGACAATCAGGGTGGCAGGACTTGGTGATCCATAGTAGACAGCCAATCAAAATATGAGAAGAGGTGGCATCTTACAATTCATTGTTTTTAGAGTGATTGGCAGTTTCCTTGATATGTTCAGACCATATAGGAGAGTACGTTTGAGCAACATTGTCTTGGTTATGTGATCTAGTAGTTTCTTAATATAGTTGATTTATGATAATAGCTTTATGCTATCATTAAATTTCTGAATAGTTTAGCCCAAGAAATCGGTAGGTCATCCCGTGTTCTTAGTTGAAAAGCAGCCAAAAAATGCTTTAATCTGTGCCCCCTTTTCCTCATGGTACTCAAAGATGATTAGTATGACATCTACATAGCAACAAAGTGATATGAAATGACTTGTGCTATAGAAAATGTAGGGACAGGGGTCTCTATCTGCATAGTACATTTATTAAGTGCACAGGAAGGCATTCGACATAGCCCTCTAGTAAAAACCACTGACATGCAGATTATATGAGCACTTTGATAGCCTAGAAATCCACTTAATGTGGTCAGAGTCTTCCATATGCTGGGGTTGGTATATATATATTGGTCCGGGATGCATGGAATAAAGGTAGGTTGAGCAAATGTCAAGCTGGATCAACTCATATTGATGAGCTGAAGTGATAGCCATAATAATGTTTACTGTGCCAAAACTAATCACATATGATGAGATATTGAAGAAGTCCTTACTCTTTATCTTCATGCTGCCTTTAGTTCAAAGTTGAGTTTTGTGTTGGGTTACTGCTCCAATTTGGTCATGTTTCCTATGATACACTCATGGGCTGTAAAAGAAAGTAGCAGTTTTTAGGATTTCCTCCTGGGGCACAGGTGTCTAATTATGAAACTTGTTAATTGTCGTGATGTCAGTAGCATGGCAGCACTCCCAGATATTTTGTTTAAGCACAGATTGCCTCTTTAAAATTTGTAGGATCTGCAAAATTTGGAAGGAGGGCTACGTTGATAAAGAGGTGATGCACATCACTTGTACTGGTTGTTAATGTTGGCCATAATGGTAGCTGCTCCTTGCGATGATGGGTGCGTACTTGCTGTAGTGATGAATTTAGATGTCTTCATCTAGCACAGCAAACTGATTGAATCTCTCCCTCTTATCTGATTAAGAAACTTCCGGAGCTGACATAAAGAATATGGAGATTGGTGATGAGGAAGGAGGAAATGAAAGAATGTCTTAGGCATATTATCTCTAAAACCATATATTTTCATGAGGGAGAGTATTGTGCTGGTGTTGAAAATCCATAGGAACTGTGTCTGGTGGTTAATCATGAGTAGGGGCAGAAGTAATGGCAGGAGTAGCAATAAGAATGAAAGGACCTTTCTGGAGTGAAGGAGAGAGCAATTGCAAGGGGAAAGTGTCTTGAGAAAAGACACAGTTCCTCCAAAATATTGTGTGGTGAAGCTCCCGGTTAAGTACAATCTACTTGTCCATGTTGTCTAAGTAGCTGTATAAGCAGACTTCTCATTTTTAGATAGTGAACTTGGATGAATAAGTAACCAGATCTGTATTACAGGATAGTTTATACTCAAAGGTACATACATGGTCAACCAGGGTGGATTGGAGATTCCAGAAAATATAGGGGGATTTGTTCATGGTGAGAGTAGTGGTTGGCATAATGTTGTAGATGAATATTTTTGCATCAATGGCATATTCCCAAAAGAAATGGAGAATGCTTGCAGCATGTATGACAATTCTTGCCATAGTGATAATGTAGTGGTTTATACACTCTTATATACCATCAGATTGCGGTGCATAGGGAAGGACTGTGCAGTGTTTAATTATCCTTGAGATAAGCTGTTGAAGAAAAAGAGTGGGTGTACACTTTGTACCTTGATTATTATATAGAGTAGCAAAGTAGTAAGTGGACTACTTTGTGTGGAGTGCTTCTATGGACTGCTCAAAGATACAAGAAACTTTATTGTTGGGTTTCATACACTGCACTACAGTACATTACATTAAGTTATCAATAAAGAGAACAAACCAATGGTAGCTGCCGTAGATGTAGAATGGACCAATTACATATTTGTGGATGGTTTGAAGGGGATGTGAGGTGTACATCGAATACATAGGGAAAGCACTGGCTACAATTGTTTTGCCTGTACAAGCATTACGGGAACTATTTTTGGGGTGCAGTAATGCTGTAAGCGTGACAGCAGCTGAAAGCTTCTTAGGGGTGCAGTACATACATTAAGAGTGCTAAATGACATCTATTTGTGTATTGATATACGTGGCAGAACTGGTCAGAAAGTATTTGGTTATTGAAATGTTTGTGGGGATGTGACCCTGGGTATTAGTAAAATGTTTATGACAATTTTGGTTGATCTGATCATGTTAGGTGGTGAAATATTTGCATGCAGTGGGGTCAAAATCATCAAGGTCAGTTGCCTGTTGGAATAGGGTGGTGTACTCTGATCTAATGATTGAGTCTGATGGCAAAAGGAGTGTGACATGGAGAATGAACTTTTTCACCTACTATGGGTAGCCTCATAGTAGAAGGGTGGTATCCTCAGAAATTGTAACTTCCTCATAATTGAAAGCAACAGAACAGTTCTGACTGTGTAGGGTCATGATGACAAAGATATTATTTTAAATATTTAGGGCATAGAGTGTCGGAATCTATACTACTTGTATTCAGCTTTACTATCTAAGGACATATGGTGTTGTGTTCCTCTTCTGCTTTACCTAAACTAGTGTCAAAGTCCTATAAAAGATTTCTTGAAGGTTCCTTTTTTCTGGCGTCAGAGAATAGTTGTATTAATTTCTTCCCCTTACCTACAGATCCCAATTTCATTGTAGATACAATGGTAGTTTTTCTCTTGACTTGTGGGACAATAGGAGTAGATATATCTCTTCTCTTCAGTCCTAACTACTTATTGTAACGAATATATATTATGCACGTTATTTCTTTGTACAACTCCATGTAATCAGGATCCAGATTAAGTCTGTAATTGCTGGTTATATAGTTGTTGGTTTAGAACAATTCCAGTTGAGCAGGTGAAAAGCGTTTAAGCTAAGCATAGTGTTGAATAGATCGTGGTTCAATACTCAATAAACCTTGTGATTGTGTACCAAAATACCTTGAATTACATTTTAGACTTCTTTTTATTGGACAAACTATTTCTCACTATCACAAATCGCTTATATTAATCGTCGATTAGTCGGAAGTATTTTTTCTTAATCGACAATTAAAAATAGTTGCGTTCAATTTCCAATTAATCCAAAATAATTGTGTTTAATCGCCAATTAATCTCAAGAAAATATCTTTAATCTTCGATTAATTGAAAATAGTTTTATTTAACCATAGATTAATACATCTGTTTTTGCTTCATAAGCGCCGGATAATAGGCGATACAGCCCCAAAAGGGTAAAATATGAGAGTAAAATTGAAAGTAGCAGAATTATAGGAATATATATATATATATATGCTCTTGTACTGCTCTTTTAGGGTCCTTGTTTAAGGTGAATATGATAACTGTGCCAGTTGTCTCTGTGTTAGTTATTAAAATATTAAATTCAGCTCCTTACTTTGACAAATAATAAACTTTCCAACCCACCCTACCATTTTATCCTTCGTTTATATAATGCTATTTAGGGTTATTTAAGATATTACTTGTAATAGCAATGCTTCGACAGTCTCTCTAATATGGCATCTGGAGGTATTGACCCTCAGAATATCAGAATGAAAATACTTGGTAAACATAAAATTGGCAAACACTTTGCCACCTGCATACCCATATCCATTTACTAAATTATTACACTTGTATTCCGCTATTAAAACATGTATATATATACTGAACTAGAGGTATTGATGTATCAATAGAAGTATATCTCTCTAAAAACCTACTCATGCTTATACATATTCAAGCGAACTTATTTATACATTACACGCCTAGAAACACTTCTTGAGACATCCCTACATTCAATCATCTCTACATTTTATTTTGATATACACGGGTCTATTACTCATTATACAGACAATGTACATGTTTCAATTCATTCAAGTATTTTAAGGTACGGGGTCCATAGGAGAGCTTTTATGCAGGTAGATGATTATACTTTCAATTTGGTATTCATCAACTTTCACTTATTCAAAACTAATATGCCTGGAACAGGTTTTATCTAATTCATAAAAAGCAAACAACCAGACCTGCACTCCAAAAATACATGCATTTAAATATAGATGTAATTGTCAAAACAGTTCATTATCTTCCATATAAGACTAGTTATTGTGTATATTACATTTATACAAATACCGCCTCTTGTAAATGCACAGATTATTATATATAGTCCAATAGCGTCAAATTTTAACTTATTATATTTCTCACATACCCAGAATAGACCTGCCTTCTTTACTTAAATTTAAAATTTACAACGTAAACATGAAAAGGCTTTACGCCATGAAACACACTTTTTTCCCGGCTGGAAGACACCAACATAGACCGGTTGGCAAGCTTATAGCTTACAGAGGACTACATACTGTGTCCCTTATATCAAGAATATCTCTGGGTCGTATATTTTCCCTTCCAATTCTATTAGTTGTATGTGAAGCTACTATTATTCTTCTGACATTCTACTCTCTGTAGTACGTGTTGTAATTATCCTCAAATACATACATACATATACATATATATGCAGGCACATGGAATATATAGCACACAGGAGATTAAAAAAACTAAACAAGTTGTTCACAGCCACACATATCATCGTATCAATAAGATTAACTTGGGGGATATAACTATACATATATCTATACGTGCCTTACCCTTAAAAAGTTATAAATGATGTATATTGATTAGCACAAGATAAAATATAGCTCATATAGAGGGCTTGAACAGGGATTATATGCATGCAATACTAAGGAACCAACTGGAACAGAGAGAACAGTCAGCCCCTTCAGAGGTAAGGATTGTTGTGCATTGTTACGTTATAGTACCCGTTGATTGTAATCTACTTGGCATGATGAGTATATGGTTATATACTTTCGTCGGTATAGCGTATATGTTGTGTACAGCTTTTGTTATATCTGTGTGCATAGCATCTTAAGAAGCACTACATATATCTGTTGTTATTGATAACACATAGCCATTCCCTTTGCCACCACATGGCTACCAGGCATGGGCTATCTACGATCTATAATGACTCCAAGGACAGTTTGGGTAAGTTGAACAGTTTATATTTTGTTGGCCTTTTCTTGCCTCTCTCTCTCGACTCGAGACTATTCATTTACATCTTTGTAAATTTATTGTGGGACAGTAATGATTGTTTTATTAATAGGCCAATACAATTACTTTTATATCTATACAAATTTCCTATTGGATACATGGGAAGGTATATTGTAGGTTGTATTATTATCTGATCGTTGCCATGTCTTTTTACAGGCCAGAGAAGCAACCAATGACATGGGCTCTCCCATGTCAGCTGATTCATCCACCTTCAAGGGTAGGGAATTGCTTGCCTTAACATCAATGACACAGATCCAATCGCCAGAATTACATATATATGTAATTGACATGCTTATTTTAGTTTAAAGCTACACTTTATTTAGGCGTATTAACTGTGCAGTGCGGCGCCTTTATAGTAAATCACTAGTTAGATATTTAGTAAAAAACACCTAATTACTATCAGTGTGCATGTATAGCCACATACCTATATGTACGCTTCTATATACTCTCAGGTTAGTTTGGTGGTTTTAACCTGGCCATAGTCCATATTGTGTCCTGTGCATTTATTTTCTATTAACGTTCTAATATTATCTCTCCTATGCAAAGGCATTATTGAAAACAATTAAAACCTATATTATTATTATTATTATTCCTATTATTACTAGTGCTATTGCTACTACTTTTACTGTCACTGCTACTATTGCTATTACTATTACTATTATAATAACTACAACCATTACGATTACCATTATCATTATTATTCTTATCATTATTAGTGGTAATATTACCAATGACTACACATACATACTGAAATCAATATACATACAGTGTCACTTCAGTTGGAAAGAGTTACAATGAAAGCCTTGTGGGGATAATACTAATTGATAAATAGATTCAATAAAGCGTGTATAGATAAATATAAATAAATACATTTGGGTCATAAAGATAAGATGATTTGGTCTCAATCAAATTAAACCAGTATATATGCATGACAGAACCACGTACGCGTAAAGAGATAGAGGAAGCTATAGCACGTGTACAGGAGGAACTAGATAAGGCTTATCTTCGCCATCAGGCCGAATTGGCAGATGAACGCGAAAAACTAGAGGTGAAGAATATGTGTGGTGCTGTGTCTATACAATTGTATGTACATATATTATATACATATACCTATACATGCATATGTGCATTAACTTGGTTTAAACCCTTTTATACGAATTACTCCATCTTGTTTTTTGTACTCCTTTTTTTTTTAATAATTACTTTATTGCTTTTGTTACAAACATTACAAGATTATGTTAAAGATTTCATTAAAAGGACATGTGATAAGGATTGTAAGAGTTGCATTGGATTGTTATCATGCTGTCAATAGCACCGTTGATTTGATACTTTAGAAGGATTAAGCATATTTGGTATCTATTGATGTTATCAAGGCTGATAGTCATTAAATAATTAAAATTATTCCAAATAGACAATATATTTTAATAAATAAAAAGAAGTATTCACAAAAATAAATTTAAACTTACAGAAATAATGAAACATCTATCCATATATATATATGCTGCATATGAAGATACCTTTGGCTAAGTTACAGCTGGCAGGGAATCGACCATGGATAAATAATAATAGTAATCCTCTTGTAGAATGCAACCTCCTTGTATAGTTAATAGCCCCATGAACAGCCTATGTTGTAATGAACGAGCTACCCCTATGTAGTGTACTAAGGATTATTATTTTATTCATCGAAGATCATTTGTAGGCATATATTATTTTTTATTACTTACATGCTGGTGGGCTTGGGTGGAAATGATTAGGGA
>NAOQ01000155.1:55796-67464 GCA_002751075.1 Ichthyophonus hoferi | reverse complement strand
TAATAATAGTAATAATAGTAATAATAATAACAATTTATAACCCAATATACTTATAGCTCTTTATTCTCCGGACAGGATGAACTATTGCACCTAGGGAAACACGAAATCCTTGAAAACATATCCCGATTTAATAGTCTAACGTCCAAAGACTGGTAAGAACATTGCATATCTATCGTCGCCCATAGGTTAATAGGTTGATTTTCATAATCTTTGTAAAAATATCAAAGTATCCTGATAAATAAGAGATATCAATAGTAATAGTTTTATTATGTCAAAACATGTGAGTTGGTATGGTATATATTGTCCTTGATGATTTACAAATATGTATAAATATCTTAAAGTATCTGTACTGCTTTATGAAGAAACCCCAATTATAAATATGGTTATATATACAATGTACCATATATAGATATATTTTTTTATATTCAAGATCGACCAATTGTATTTCTGCACCTGTGTCCATACACCAATGTAATGCAGTGCTACTATGAAGTCTAGCTGTTCTATTGTTTATTTTTTACTGTTTTCTTGTGTATATTTTATAATAATTAGAAAAATACATTTCCATTATATTTCTATTTCTATTTTCAAAGTATTTAAAGTTGGCAGTTTTCTCTCCAATCAGAAATGTAACTCTGGGTCCAAACCATTTGTTGATTTGCTAATTATACTTCCTAGTAATCATTGGTTCTAGAAGGCATCAAGCCATTTAATTGATAGAAATACTTTTACCGAATAGACTAGACTGTTTACTTAACTATCTTGTATTGATCTATATACGTTACCAAAGCTCTTGTTATTCTATTATAGCCCTTAACAACATTACTAAGTGAATTAAAACTGCTATGATGTATATATGTGCATGTATAAGATTTTATTGGTTGGCACATGACACACATGTCTAGCTATTGCTATATAGTATTATATTACTTGGAACTGATTGGCGGTAGATAATAATTAAATAATAGTAATAACAATAACGATAGTAATAATGGTGTGTAGGGAGAACCTTCTACAAGATCAGATGTGGAAGAGGTTATCCACCCATTTCCTGCGAGATATTTATATGAACATTGCACGTTTTGCCAAGGAAGGTATGAGATAATGTATAATGTATGGCTTGCTATTTAATACTGGCCTATGATCGGGTATAACATTATGAAAATATGCATATATATGCATGTTTTATGGTAATAGATGATGAAAATGACTGCATAAACATGAGAGATTCTTATGATATAATCTAATATTCATAATGGAGTGCTGTCTTTGATGTGTATTTATAGGAAAAATATAGTACAGTATGGTCTAGTATAGTATCCTTATAGCGATATAGGTTGATGGGTGACAGCTAGTGCAGTAGAAATAGCATTGTTATTTATAGGATACCAGTCATGCATGTATGTTATCGAAGTTTAGTCATAACCTATTGTATTTTACCATGGATGGGCGTTATTGTTGATTGGCTTTGATTATTTGCCTGGTAATGAGTTCATAAAATTATATGTGGTTCTATATTAGATTGTGTTGTATGTTGTTATGTTGTGGTATTAACCTATATTATTTTACATATATTGTAAACTTATCTATATAATATAATAAGGTATATATGTTCCTTTTCACCAATGAAATTCTTTACAGATTTTGCAACTTCTGTTGAGGTACAGCTATCTGATTGGGCCAAAAGCGATCTGCCAGTAGATTGCGTTGATCTAACTAGGAAGATGTTTGTGGATGAATTTGAGAGAGTGGTTAAGGTGGGGTAGGGCTCACTGTCCATATTTCTGATGTTGGAAGGAATGATAAAGACGAACATTATAAATTACGATATGATATAGTAGGATATAATAGGATATAGTAGAGTATGGTATGATATGGTGTGACACTGTATTACGTAGTATTATATAGTATGATATGAAATGTCATATCTATTATTACTATTATTATGTAGAACAGATACAGGTTTTACCTTCTGTCTCCCTTTTGCCCTCTTTTGCTTTATTACTACATATCTTTCTCCTCTTTCTTCTAGTTCTTGGGAAAATATTTAGCAGGACAGTTATAAATATATATTACGACTGTGTGTTCTTTATGCTTGCATATACACACATACGTACACTATATCGCCAGGTCAGCCCGGCATGTGTTTGTATTACTCTTATTATAAGCATTGGTGTATTAAAGTGTACCACAATAGCATTAATATTATTTTGTGTTAACTAACTAGCCCAGTTGTTTAAATTAATATTATTACCTTGGTGTTTGTCTAAACTGATCATAAGTTTAGGTCATAAGGTATAGTATGTTAGTGTAATATAGTGTATAGTATAGTAAAGTATAGTGTGGTATATTGCGATTGTATTGTATATATTATGACTTGCAATAATTTTGACCCCATCCCACGCCATTGAGCTATAAACCCAGGGGTAGGACAATGTTATATATGTACCACTATGGATGAACTATAACCTCTCATAACCTCTCCCTGTGATAGACCAAGGACCTTCTATCTAATAACTTACTTTACTTTATTTTATTTTTCTTTGCTTTTATTTGGCTAGTTTTATTTTTTATCTTGGATCATCTGATTCTTTTGTTTTGTTCTGCTATAGTTCTTTTGGAGAAACAGCTTCGTTACATACCGACTTATCTATATATTTGTGTATGTATGCATATATCCTTGTTGCTGTGTATATCTCTAGGTAGCGGTGTATGGCTGTATATACATGTACCTCCCCTATGCCATGCATGCTAGTACTTACCGGCCTACCCCTACCCCTACAGGGCAGTGTGATTGATATCACACAGGAGAGCAATCAGGATGTATTTGAACCTTTAAAGACCACTGTAGTTGAACGTTGTAAACGGCGTCATGTTTGGGCAACCGATATTGCTACTACTTTGGTATGTTAATTATGTTGCTAGGGGTAGTCTGGGTATTTTAATTGTTGTGCTAAAGGATAGTACATATGCTTTCTGAACTCTTTTGTCCTGGATTGGAAGTTTATATGCATATACCTAGAAAGCTAGGTATATTTGAATTTATATACTGATATATTATTGGCTATTTAGCTGTTTCTATGTTTACATATGTGATATTATTGTCTTATTTGAAGGCTTCACGGACAGATTGGCTCTTTCTGTTTTATCATTTCTTTTATTTTTATTTTTATTTTTATTTTTATTTTATTTTATTTTATTGACTTTTTGAATTCAAATACGATTAAATTATTTGTATGTATTTATTAAGTTGATTGGTTGGTAGAGAGTTATCCAGAGCAGCTCATTAGAGGATGAAGTTGTTCGAGATGAACAGGCCTGGAAGGATGCTGCGGTATTTATGGCTAGGAAATTACAAGTATAGTAAGTTTGTCTACCTTGTATCTATCTGTATGCACATGTATCTTTATAGATGGGGCTTCAATGCACCAATGTCTACTCGGCATATATAAGGAAACCTCTAGAGGATGTCAATGCTTTGATTCGCTTAAGTACTCATGTGGATATTGCAAAATGAGATTGATCAGTAAAAGGTGCTATATTACGTTGTAAATAATAACTATTGTTACTGTTTAATGTTAGTAGGCAGGCCTCTGAATCTGATGTATATATTGGAATTTATATATACTACTACCAACATAGTCATAGATAGACACTGGGTACCAATGCCTGTGTTCTCTCTATGAAACATTACTCTATGTGTCAGATATACCTATCCTATTGCCAGTTAATTGTTGAAGTAATACATACATTGGAGTGGTTTTTTATAAGTGGATTATCACTGCTAAAAATGAAAGAGCCAATGAGAGAATCAGTTGCGAGGGTGCTAATAATTATAGTTTGAGTCATAAAAAGGAGAATCTATATATACATGATACTATATCATACTCTATTATACTATGAGTATGCAATAATGTGTAGTTTTATCTTTCATATTTCCTATATCGTATCAGTTAGTTTTTCTACAAGTATCCCATGATTAACTGGGTTTTTGCGGCTTATTCGTGTGCTAAATTTAAATAATTAGGTTAAAACTATATATTCTAATATAGCTAAGGGATAGGGCCTCAAACGTCAGGCAATTATCATAATGTGACTCTAACCAGGGCTACTTTATTGATTTAAAAGCGCGATGCAATTGGATGAAGACTGCCAAGATATTTTTGGGCCAAGCTCTTGGAATCAGTGGATGTATTGGGCAACATTGTCTAAGGATCAGGTGAGGTCACCAGTGTGACGTCTTGTTTGTTGGCCGCCATATATATATGCAAATATTACAACAGAGTCCAAATAGCTATACTAATAATAAAATGTCGTTTATGGTGAATCATTCAACTACTTTTGAAATGCTGCTGTCCTGTCATATCGCTATCACTATTGGTGTCCTATTATAGAGTAAGTGATGTTATGGTTATTTCATGTACGCCGCATCTCCAATCCTATGTATCGATTTATATTTACAAGTAACCAGATAAATGCACCAATACAACCTACTTTATGTATCTGACTATGTAATATCTGTCCAATCATAGGTCTACAATAAAAATATCAAGCAAGAGCTGCAATCATTTCTTTCGTCTGACCAACAGGTTTGCTATATTCAATGAATTGTGACGTCATATTGACGATACAAGGACATCTATTATGTGCATGTATGAATATATAGTGGGGTTATTTTAGTTTGTTCAATAACGGAAGTGGGCATGGTAGAGTCGTAGACCTTGTATATTTAAATATATATCAATTAGGCATGGGGTGTGATAAAACCAATGAAAAATAGGAAATAGATGCTCCATTTAAGACCAATATTATTCTATCTAAGTAACTATACTTGTATAAATGATTATTGTATTATATACCTAATTAGAATTCTCTATATATACCAGTACTTATAATTTTTTATCAGTATTTAGATGCATCCAAAAGAAATAATAACAATAAAATTATCCTTGTATTATTTGTGCTATGCATAAACTGCTTATATATATATTATTCTTGTGAATCTGATGCTTATTATCACTATTATTGTGTTATATTGTGTATATTGTTAATATTATTTAGAAATATTACGCTATACTGAATAGTATCTTTGATTACTTTTTAACCATATAAAGTAGGCTGTAATATATATTATTTATATGTTTTTTATCTATGTTTTTTTGTGCTTTTTTTCTTGCAATTTCTACTAATTATTGTAATGATATGCACTATATAATGCACAGTTTATATATATGTAAACTGCACACATTCTACCTGTTATTTTTGTCGCCCTCACATATTAATCAACATAAGTTTCTATCTTTTATCTTTAATTATTGAATGGGCCATTTTCTCCCACTTGATATGTAGTATGATGTGGATCAGTGAACACTCCCAAGTACAATTCTGACCTGTCTATTATACTAACTACTATCTTATCTACTATCTTATCTATTATAACATCTATTATGCATATTACCTGTTCCTACCTAGGCCAAAGGGACCCTAGACAGCGATGATCTGGTGACCGTACGCATTAACGTTAAGAAGACGTGGGGAATTGATGTCACAGAAGAACAGGTGGGCAACTGATTAGCTTGGGCTGGTTGTATATGTGGTGCATTATTTTATTATACGAGATTATAGTATATTATATTGCATTGTATTGTACTGTATTGCACGGCATGTTATTGTGTTGTTGTGTTGTATTGCATCATACAAGATAAAAATGAATTATATTGCATTATATCATAGCATACAATATCATTAACGTAGGTGGGTGTATGCCTATGAAGTATGTATGGCACAACGCTGTACATATGTAATTACTAATATGAAATGAGAGGGTAGGGTTCTAAGTACAAATAGTAGATGAATGATTCTCCATGACATTGGTTTGTGTTTGTAAAACCATCAATTCCTTGCATAAAGAAATCAATCTTTCTTAATCTTGTCCTATTCCCTCTCCCCGTGTCTTGGACTGGATTGCCATAATAATATCTATACCTTTGCTGACTTTACAAGAAATCTACTAATAGTATGTGGGCTCACAGATAAAATATGTGTATGACACACTCTACGAGACTCGGTTTGTGCGTGATGCCATCAAAAGCGCTGATTATTGCAAGTACGTCACATAAAAAAACATGTGTACATGTGTTTTGTCTTTAGAGGGGTTACCTGTCTTTGTTTTTATATATAACCGATCAAGCCTGTACGCATAATGATAAGATCGTGCGTGTAGTGCAACAAAATTATCTCCATTCTATTCCTTTTCCTATTTCTATTCCAAGATCGTTTTTATTTTATTTTTATCTCTCTCTCCTCCGACTAATGGTAAACATGAATTCAATGGCGCATATTTATTTTTAGTACTCACTATTTTTTCCTTGCTCTGGCATATTATTGGTTTCAGGTCACTGTACAAGGCCCCAGAGGACCAATTGGCAAAGGCACCCAATGGATTGTCCTGTCAAGTAAGCACTGGTTTTGCTCTACCACTATTGATATATATATATATTCCCTCCTTGTCTATGTTATGCCTGCGAGTCTATGATGCATTCATTTGTCCTCTCTGTTTATAATTATTATTATACTTAGCACTCCTGATCTATATTATACATAGTACTATTATTATCATAGCAAACCAATTACCATATATAGATTAATGTCTAAACCAATTAGTATCCAACACAAATATAACAACTATTATTGTAGACACTTGCCCGCCTGGCATAAGATTTTATACCTATATTATACCAATAACTATGAATAATCTAGCCAAACACGTGACCCAAAGCCAATGGCCACACTATACATCACTAATTGTTATAAGTAATCCAATAGGATGTTGTCATGTTTTGGAAGTTCCAAGAAATGCTTAGAACATCTGCAAAATCTCTTCGTCAACAGGTGGTAATACAACGAGGTAGGCAGTTATGTGTCAATGGAACTACTAATATAATATATTTATAGGTGCTTGCGGTAGCATTTCGGCTATGTATTTAACTACGTTGTAATATAACTATGCTACTATTTCTATATAAAGGCGTTTTGTTGACAATCACTATACTATCATGAAATGTACATTAATATATTTTACAAAAATACTGCATCTATATCATAAAATACAATAATAAGTATATGTATGTGTGAATTAATAATTGTGATTACTACGCCTATATATAACATATGCATATACGTATAATAATTAAAAAGCCATGCATCTAGGTATACATATTGCATTATATTATACTATACTATATGAAGTTATGCCAAACTATACCATATTACATGCTATTAATTACGTACACATCCTTTATTGAATGATTTCTTTGCATAAAAAAATTCACTCATGCCATGTATTTTAAAACAATTATATATATTGTATCCCATTTGTGACCAATTTAAACGACCTAATCACTATTTCCCTTCCTGGTTATATCGCTCCGATTCCACTTAGCCTCTTTGTTTTTCTCTTTTATATATAGTATAATGACATCGTTGTATAATAATAATGGTACAAGATTTTATATGATAGTTTAATTAGAGTAACTATGTACCGATAACCGAGAGAAAGCAGTATACACCATAGAATAACTAAATACTGTGTGGTAAGAAAGGAGGTTATCTCTTTTATTTATCATGTATATATGTAAGCATCATTCTCATGAAAATGTAAATTTGTTTATTAGTTAATGCATTAATTTTCTAAAAATGAGAGCATTAAATGGGATGAAAACTGTTTGCTTGTTCTTTGGTTAATTTATGCTAATTTGATAGTATAATGTGAATTGAACTGAAAATAAGTATACTACAAGTACTTCAAGAAAATATGGATAAAATTATAAAATATACTCATAAATAAATAAACTTGTAGATATACTCATCTATATTATATCATATTATATCGTATGTTATATTGTATTATATTGTAATAAACACGTACAACCATGTGCATAGATCGGTTAGAGGAAGAGGCGACGGAAGAATTGGAACTAATCGCTGATGACGAGGATAATAAGCGACGTTTGATTAGTGGAGACAGAGTGGACTTGGCTGAGCAGATCGAAGTGACTCGCCATATATCCCACCAACTACAATCATTTATTAATCAGTTGAAAAACATACAGAGTACGCCTACTATCCGTATATAATTAGTGTATAATATATAGGTATATAGTGTATAGTGCGTAGTGTATAGTATATAGTGTATAGTATATAGCTTATAGGATATAGCTTATAGTATATAGTTTATAGTGTATATAGTGTATATACAGACTACACCTACTATATATATATATATATATATACTATATAACTGACCTCTCTTTAAATTGAACTGGGCATTATGTGTTGTAGCTAATCCTACTTTTAGATTATCGATGCAATAAATCTGCCAATAGTTAAAAAAACTAGATAGTGAAATACAAATAATTTCTGGTTGAAGATTTAAATATGTATAGTAGGTAACTCCGTCTTTTGGTACAGTAAAGGTTTCTGTTTCTGTTTATTAATTATATTGCTTAAATTATCTCTGCTGTGAAATACAAAATGTTTTTAACTAATTATACCATGTACGAGAATACCCAAATATTTATCTGTATAGTAGCTGCATGGGTCATACTAGTAATGATCGGAGGCCAAGAGCATTGCGTTGTACCTGCATATTCTCACTATACGTAATTCATCTACTATTTCTCTATTTGATTACATTCTAATTCATTTCAGTATTTTTATACCGTCATAATTCCTATCCTACTAGTATATTCGGAAAATGGTATATAAGATATATTATATCATATGGATATGAAGATATCTTGTGACAGAACCGGAACCATATAATATAGTTCTACTGTAAAATAAATTAACACTTTTAATATATATATAATCTGCTTGCAATCATTGCTATCGTCCCAGATGGATGGTTCGATTATTACAACAGAGAACCCTGGGTGATATAAATATATGGTACGAGTAGTCTCCAGCTGTTACCTTTATATAAAATCCTATTAGTTTACAGTTCACCAAGTCTGTAATTAGTTGCGCCATCATCCATTGCATACATTTTACTGGCACTCGAATTTATAATTAAAATATTATCGAATTACATTGGTTGATATATATATATATCTAATCAGATGAGGCCAGACCCTGTCTACGCCTCTCTCCCTTTCCCTGTTCTCTTGAAAACAGTGATGTGGATGTGTGAATCTAATGCAAATAAAGTGTTATGGAAAAGTGTCTGGTGTAAAATAGTCAATACGATATATGGCAAGGACTCTAACTTCATATCGTTGCCACTGAACACGGTAGCTTTTCATTTTATATTTGACGTCTAACTATCTATTAATTCGGCCATTAATGATCGCATTATCCACCAATGATTTCCCTTCTCTTGTACCGTAACCCAGTTAATTGAATGAATATCATTCTATTACATTCTCTACCACAACTAAACATTAACTTATATTAAGCTTGGCCTTATCAAGTAGCTCCTGATCCATGACTCTCGCCTGTTCCAACTTTAACTTATAAGTGAGTAGATCAAAATATTTGCTGACAGGCTTTGGATTGCTCCAGACTTTGTCTCTTCTATCTATGTCATGCTGCAAAGCCTTTTCTCTCATCTGACGCATATACCTAAATGGCAAGGTTCAATCATTGGAGAGAATAGGGGTTAGATATAGTATAATTTGCTTAAGACACATTATAATCGTAGAAATACAATTTATAGTTGTTTAATTTTATGACTTGTAAATGTAAATAGTAATGAAACATGCGAGAAATAAGTACCAGTGACATGGGTCCAATTAGAACAACATCTCATAAGAACATCACAATGTTATAGGTGTCAATTGCTGAAAAGGAACTTGGTTGTGAAAGAACAAGTGTAAAGACGATAAAAAAAATAAAGCAAAGCAATATATAATAAATAGGAAGAGAATACAATTCCGATAGAAAAATAGCTATGACTGATAGGGTATACCAAATAAAACTATGCATTACATGGTAAAAAATATACAAATAATGATTGAACAAAAAAGAAGGCAAAGCCACTACATAAAAACAAAATCAATATGAATATTGGCTTAATTTTAAGTTTAAACAATGTTAAAACCTCAGAAATGATATTTTCTCTTTTTTATAGTACGAAAATGAGACAGGAACGGTATAGGATGGTATAGGATGGTATAGGATGGATTGGAGGTGAAATAAAACAGAAAATAAAATGAAGTAAAATAAGTAATACAGGAGGAATAATATCAAAAACAATATCTATATTAGAAAATACGTCAATTAAATCGATAAGATATTTCTAAAATATGCTAACTACAAGTTGTCAGGCCAAAGAAAAAATGACTATTGAAACAAAGCCCAAAACAAAGCCAGGTAACTAAAAGCAAGGTTTAATGTGAGGCCCTGTTGGAGAGCTAAAAAAATATAAAAGTACCTGTATACACCAACTTTTACATCTCTAAAAGCACAAAACTACAAATATTACACAAGAATAAAATACATTTACATAAGAATAACGGTATGTTTACTCTTGCCTATAATGTAGTATACAATGTATGCACGCTAAGCAGGGAGCCTCAAACTTGTGCAATAAATGATCAAAAAATGGCCTACCTAACTTGCTGTGGTGTAAAGCGTCGTGCATATCTTACTACTGAGGCTGACACCATTTTATTACCAAGTATGCAGCCAACAAATTAGTAAATAACGATAGGAAAAATATTAGTGTACTATGAAAAAATATATATATATATAAAATCAGAGATCGCTTGTTACAGATGCTGTATGGCTGGGCTTGGCTCAGTGACATAATTTGTACACAAATGTATTGGTGAAAGTTAAGCAATATCCTGCATGTTCATGCCATAGCTTACTTTTTCTGCTTGGGTGGCTCAGTAATCACCGACCGATAAGAATGATCAACTGTAGAAGGAAAAGATGGCCAGAATAAAGCATTCTAAAATAATAATAAAATTACCTCTATAGAAAGCATTGAATAAAACAAATTATTAAATTTAAATTTATAAAAATATACGCGTTATATTTTCTACTGCAAGGAAATTAAACAGATTCCGTTTTATTGCATAAGCATAAAAATATCTCAATCGGGCTTTTGATTGACTAGATTTGCCTTCACTTAACTATTTATTAATATGTTTCAATTGGCTTAGTATAAAACAAAACCAGTATTTTGTAGATTTAATTGAATACAAGGTTAGATTGTAATGCAACTACTAACTGATAAGGGACAAAAGAACAAATGAAAAACATTTAGTCTCAATGAGGCAATTCTAGCGTTGATTCCATACTGCGGAACTCATACCTTCAGATGATTGGTTATTACCTGCTCCTTTGGTTTAAAAGTGGTATCCCGTTGAGCAGTTCCAGGATTGAATCGAAGTGAAATACAACATCAGCAACAATATATTCATATAAACATTGATATAATGGTACTAAGCCGCTGCAACAAGAAACCTCTCCTATTAATTACTTTCTAATGTGTCAAAAGCTATTGAGATCAGCCTATATTTATCGGAGGTTGTCAATTTTTATTTCTCTTTTCTCTACGGAGGCTACAACCACACCTGGGAGCTAATACATCTAGAACAATAAACTATTGAACTAACTTTTTGTCTCTTGACTCATCCATTGTAAATAATTATACCTTGTT